>VMDO01021008.1:0-36189 GCA_007922755.1 Pedetes capensis
AGATTGAGTTGTTGTTGTTGTTAGGTGCTGTCAAGTTGGTATCCGACTCATAGCAACCCTCATATGGTTTTCAATGGCCGGTTGTTTGGGGATTGCCTTGGGAGTGGATTGCCAGGTCCTTCTCCCAGGACAGATTGAAGACAGCAGTATTTCCTCTTCTGTCCCGTTCCTCCATTGTCCCTTTCTCCCTACATAGTGAACACCTCACGCTGATTTCCAGACTACATGTCTGTCTCTTCTGTAGTGTGTTCATTTCTCTTGCTCTTCCACGCTCCGTTTAGGTTGTTCACATACTCATCTTAGTTCTTTCTGCCCTCTGATTTGGGTCTGAAATTTTGTACTTAGGTATCATGTAATATTTACTGATAGATCGTCCTTATTTATGTTGATATGTTCTTTTCAGCTCAGTGGTGGACTATTCCAGGACAGTGCTGAATCAGGTAATGACTGGTTTAAAACCCTCCCCTTCTCCAGAATCAGTGGTACACTGCAGTTGGCATTCCCATTATCATCTTCCCCATAAATCCTATTAATGTTTTAGGTACTCTGACTTCGGTTGACTACGTTCTTACAGCAGAAGAATGAAAGGAGTGTGATGTGAGGATAGGATTTGTCACAGCCTTTCATGAGTCAGCATGTTAAAAAAGGTACACTATCCTTCTTAAAACATACGTGTAGGTTTACTTATGTGCTGTATGTAAATTTGGCCTTTTGTGAGTATAAAAGTAGTTTTAAAAAAAAACCCTCAGTATTGTGAGCAGGGGTCGGACAGGTGCCTGTAATGTGGGCAGTGGACAGCTGGGTGAGATGACATCTCAGTGCTGCCTGAAAGCCTGTCCTGGCTGAAGGGAACTTTAATTCTGTGCAGGAAACGTATTAAGTTTACACACACACACACACACACACACACACACACACAACACACACACACCCTCATGCTTAAACGCAAGATTCTCTTTAGTATTTGCTGGGAATCACAATCGTACTGAAATAGCGTGGGTTTGTTTAGGCATGCACAGGTTTATAAGTCATAAAGAATTTATTCATATTATAATTAAGGCTTTAATAATTAAATGAAAAAATATTCCTATGTTTTTAATGTAAGTAATGAGCCAGAGTTTGCTCTGACTTAGCAGTGATTCCACATTCTTTACCATTCAGTTCAGTAAGGTGCCATCAAAGTGTAGTATCTTCTAAGTGATAGAAGATTCCGGTAAATAAGATTTTTTTCTTTTTAGGATCATTCATCTAAAAAGGATAACTTAGCACTCACGGCAGTGGCCTTACAAGATCACATTCTACACGACCTTCAGCTTGGAAACCTGTCTGTACCACACCATTTTAAGACAAATGTACAGAAGAAAGAAAACAGGTCAAAATCTCTAAAGACCGATGCAAAAGCAGTAGTAGACACTGGACTTAAAAAAACTACACAGAGCCCCAAAATGCAAGATCCGGAGACAGAATATGTTCTTGATCCTACACCACCGCGATTAACTTTAGGTAAGCTAATATGGTCATTCAAATATTGGTTTATTAGTGCTAATGAATCATTGAGCTTAAAAATACAGTGTTTATTGTATAGAAATAATTTGCTTTTACATTTTAAGCTTGATATTAGGGAACAATTTGCACAACAAAATAGCCATAGTCCTAATAGAGAGAGTAAGAATAAACAGTAGAATAAAAGGAAGACCCATTCATCCATACCATACAGGTAGAAATAAATAACTGAATAAATAAATGGCAGGGAAAAATCCTTTCTCATAGTAGAATGACCGCCCATCACAGCCAACAGGGTGACAGAAGCCTCTGCTTGGCACACAGCATGGTAATAACCATCCGTAGATGGTGGAGCACAGGAGAAGACGTGGAGACGCTGCATACTGTCTCACGGTATAGCCCCACGTGGACACCCCCTGTGAAAGGAAGAGAGGCCACACAGTGGCAGTCCTTGGCAAATGGAATCTTAACCAAGCAGAGTGGGATCACCGACACATGCCAACATCCTGAGCCCCCTGATAAAGATGGGACCCCACTTTTCTGGCATTCATGAAGAAACTCAGGCAAACCCAAATTAACAGACATTCCACACAGCTCCCAGCCAGTGAGTGCTCTTCAGGGGTCCCAGGCTGTCTTCAGAGTCTCGAGTCAAGGAAAACAGAAACTCTTCCAATAATAGGAGACTAGGGACGTGACTTGAATGAAATGCGTAATCCCGGCTCTGATCCAAGTGTGGGAAAAAGGACATCAGTGTGGCAGTGAAGTGGGAGTGACACATGCAGACTGTAGACGCACCCTCATCCAAGGAGATGCGTTCTGAGACCCCCAGTGGGTGCCTGAAGCCACAGGCACACACGCATCTATAACAAAGTTCAGTTTCTAAACCGGGCACAGTGCAGGGTAAACAGCAATAACTAATGGTGGAACAGAACAGTTAGGACAATGTGCTGTAATAAAGTTTGGGTGAATACACTCTCATTCTGAGCGCTTCCTGGTGCTGTCCTCACCCACCTTCTCATCCTGTGTGAGTGACTGACTGACGTGCGCACTGCAACACAGCGCCAGGCGGGACTTACCTTCCAGGGATAGGTCAGAAGAGGGTCATCTGCTGTGGGTGGCCCAGCATCATGGAGCCATGGCCATGATGTCAGTGTTTGGATGTCAGGAGCAGACAGTGTCAGTGGCTGCCCCGTTCATTGCAAGTTCTTTTGCTGAAACCTTTTGGACCTTTTTGCCTTGTAAGTTGGCATCTCGTTTTTAACTCGTGGAAGTGTCGCTGCAGAGGTGGTGACCCCTGGGTGATGGTGCAGGTGACCTTAATGCTGCGTTCCACGTGAGGTCCTCTTCCACATTCTGTCCTTTAGTGAGTGTGCAGTGGGAAATGCTAAGGCAGATCTTGGTTATGTCCACGTTGCTGGTTCTGCTTCATTTCTTCCTCCTCTTCCTCTTCTCTGTAGACGACTCTACAGGTTCTTCAGTTTCTCATTTGTTTAGATCCTCGATGCCCTCATCCCCTTCCTCTCCTCCTTCGTGTGTTGAGAAGTTGTCTTCCACCAACTTGTCTTGCTGTGTGAATGATTCGCCTGACTTCCCAATGGATCCCAGGAAACCTGTGAAATCATTGGCGACTTCCTAAATCCCTCCAGCAGTTTCTGGTTTTAACGCATCCATTGCAGCATTACTGAATGTTTCTGCACCAGCAGTGGTAGCTCCCAGTGCCACGTTACGTCCAGATTAGGGCTTGCGTTCACTGCTGGTCAAATAGGATTGCACACCAGCTACGTGTCTGTGGCCTTGACAAACTGGATGATGCCCTGGTCGAGGGGCTGAAGCAGTGAGGATGTATTTGGAGGTGAAGGTACAGCGACATTTGTGTTCTCACATTCATAGCAAACAGATTGAGGGCAGTCAGGTGAATTGTCTGTTATTAATAAGACTTTACATGCCAACCCTTCCTCTTCCAAATACTTTTTCACTTATGAGATGAAGCAGTGTGGAACCATCCCATAAACAAGATGGCTGTCACTAGTGCTCTGCCAGAACACAGGCAGGTGACTTGTTTTCGTGAGCATGCAAGTTCTTTGCTCTCTACACCACACCTGGCTTTAGCAGATGCTTTAAGGTGCTGGCACATAGTGCCAGAGTTAATCTGTCCTTCCGTGTTTTAAGGCCCGGTGCCTCCTTTGTATTTTTATGAATGTAGTCTCCACTGGGCATCTTCGGGAAGAGCCCAGTTTCCTTGGAGTGGGAGACCTACTTCCTCCCTACCTC
This sequence comes from Pedetes capensis, assembly GCA_007922755.1. NCBI lineage: Eukaryota > Metazoa > Chordata > Mammalia > Rodentia > Pedetidae > Pedetes > Pedetes capensis. Next base: position 3,775 of record VMDO01021008.1, read on the forward strand.
AGTTTTCCAACTCCACAGGAGCTATGTCAGCACCTTCTTCATTGGCAGACAGAACATTTCCAGTAAGTTGTACATTTTTTCAGCCCAAACCTATCCCTGATAATGTTTAAACAGTGATGGGTATGGTGGTTTGGATCTAAAATGTCCCCCCAAAATCACGTAGTTTGTTCCCCAGCTGGTGGCCCTGTCCTGGGAGGTTGTGGTCTATATTGGCGAAAGTGAGTCACTAGATGCAAGGCGTTAGAGGTTTTTATCCCAGACCTGTGGCTTCTCTCTCAGCTTCCTGCTCATGAAGATGTAATTGGACTGTGTTCTGCATTATGAAATGGCCATAACCTTTGCGGGGCAGGGGTGGAGTGTTATGATTTGCATCTAGAAAGTCCCCCAGAGGTCATGTAGTTTGGTCCCCAGCTTGTGGCACTGTCCTGAGAAGTTGTGGAGTCATCTGCCAGTCATGACATGAAGTAAGGTCATCTGCCATGGGCCCTGCAGCCTGACACTGCCATCATTATACTGTTCTACTGATCTACTAACTGTGAGCCCTCAATAAATCTCTTTCCTCCATAAATTGGTTTTAGTTGGGTTTTCTGCTACAGTGACAATAGTTGACTAATATGGAAAATTGATACTGGAGAGTGGGGTTGTTGCTGTGCAGAAACATAACCATGAGGTTCTTAGGCCTTTGAAACTTTTTTGCAGTAGGAGTTTGGAAGAGTGGAGATGGGAGCAAGGGAAACCCTGGAGGGTTTGAGCTGCAGTTCTGACAAGAGTAAGGAAAACCAGAATGCTGCTGACAGTAGAAATGCAGGCAGGGCCCACAGTATTTCAGATGAAAATGGGGATGCTATTGTGGCTTAGCTCAGTTGGGAGAGTGCTGCACTGCACTTTCTGAGGACCTGGGTTCAATCCTTGTCCTAAAGACCTGAGTAAAGCTGAATTTAAAAATAGTAGACCAATTAACTTGGCAGACAAAATTTCAAAAAGGCCTAATGTTCAGGCTGTGTGTTGGTTGTTGCTTGCTGCATTCAGCCAGATGTATGATGAGAAGATAAAAGTCACAGTAAACATGTACAGCTTAAACAAAGTTATGGAGGTGAGGGCTTTTCAAAAGTTACTGCAGACAGGGCCAGGTTGGGCAAGAAGGCCATAATTATTAGAGATAAATTCCATTAAACAAAAAAATGAAGATGACCTGCGAGCAAAGGAAGAGTTAGCCTGGCCCGTCCTATCTAAGATTTCAGGGTTTAAGACTAAAAACACATTTGAAAAGGGAGTACCTGAAAAGTTAGTGTCTCTAGGGTGCTGGTGGAAAGAGGCTGCCTGTGGGAACATCTGAAAAACTGTCTCCAGGAAACACTCCTGAAAAAAGGTCACCCCAAGAAGTGGTTTCTCAGCCTGGGCATGCACGGGCCACTGCTGCAGCAGTGACTCCAAAGGGTGAAGCTACGTCTAGAAAGAGCAACAACCCTTGGTGATATTTATGGGGTGCTGGTTTTGAAGGCACACAGAACATAAGAGTTAAGGGATTATCCAGGCTACAAGGTTCCAGAAGATAGCCTGGGAGGCCAGGCAAAATGTACCAGGGTTGGGTCCCTTGAGGAAATCCCAAGTGGTTAATGCGGGAAGCTCTGCATGTGGAGCCCAAGCAACACTAGAGATCCTAGGATGTCAGAGATACTAAAAACAGGAAACATCTCCTGAGGGAGCTGCCACCCACCTGTGGACCCAGCACCAGAGGGCCATGGTGGCAAAGCCCGCAAGCCTGTCTGAGCTGGGATGATGCCGGGCACCAGACTCAAGCTGACTGTTTGTCCAGCAGGATATGTCTCTTGCTACGGACCCATCTTTCCTTTCTGTGCCCTCGTTCCTCCCTTTCGGAATGGGAGTGCTTACTCTGTGCCCTTGTAAGTTGGACATATGTAACCTGTGTTTTTGTTTTGGGGGAGCCCCACACCTAAGTTTGCCTGAGTCTCCGTGGAGACTTGGACTTTTGAACACAGCTGTTCAAAACAGTTAAGAGTTTGGAGACTCTTGAAATTGGATTGTGTTTTGCATTATGAAATGGCCATTACCTTTGGGGGGGCAGGGGTGGAGTGTTATGATTTGCATCTAGAAAGTCCCCCAGAGGTCATGTAGTTTGGTCCCCAGCTTGTGGCACTGTCCTGAGAAGTTGTGGAACTTTGGGAGGTGGATCTACATTGGTTAAGTGAGTCACGAGGGGTGGGCCTGTTGTTGTTGTTGTTGTTGTTAGGTGCTGTCGAGTCGGTATCCAACTCATAGCGATTCTCATAGGGTTTTCAATGGCTGACTGTTTCGGGATTGCCTTGGGAGTGGGTTGCCTGGCTCTTCTCCCATTTTTGTGGTGCTGGGAATCGAACTCGGGACCTTAGAGACTGCAGCGCAGTGCTCTACCAACTGAGCTAAATCCCAGCCTAGGGAGGTTTTTATTGCAGACCTGTGGCTTTTTCTGTGCTCCCTGCTTGCAAAGATTTAAGGTCGTCTGCATGGGCCCTTCTGCCTGACCCTGCCACGTCTGCCCAGTCACCACTCTGGACTGATTCTCTAACTGTGAGCTCCCTATAAACCCCTTCCCCCATAAGTTTGTTTGGGTTGGTTTTTCTCCACAGTGAGCATGGAAATTAGGTTTGGTTGAGGGTGTTGTGTCCTTGTGCAAGGTGATGGAGACCTGAATGAGTGTAACCAGTCCTCACCTGCACTAAATTTATTGGAACCCCTCGTTCCAGGGGACCCCTTGCTGAAGTCTTTGTAAGCACCATCCTTTCTGGTGCAACACACTGCCATCCGTTGGAACACACTTTGTGCCTTCCACCCACAAGTTTAATACCTTTTCCATCTTAGGCCCCATAATGCCCTGTTGCCATAACATTATCAATTTATTGACTTATTGATACATGAGACAAGGTTTCTCTATGTAGCCCAGGCTGGCCTCAAACTCACAGTCCTGTCTCAGCCTCCCACGTGCTGGGATTGCAGGCCCTGTGCCACAATGCCTCATCTGGCTGGCATATTTGCAGAGAAAAACCCAAATGCATCTATTTTTCCTTTATAATTTTGCAGATAGAAGATTTGATCTTATTGTGGCTATTCACAGCCTCAGCATATTTTGTGTTCTTATGAAATCAAAAACTTCCACTTTAGTACGTAAAGGAAGCACTTTGCACCTTCTCTTTGGCATATCTGAATGACCAGCATCATTAGTCATGTGCTTTGAGGCCACTATTAACATGAGCAGGGGCTGGGATTTAGCTCAGTTGGTAGAGCGCTGTGCTGCAGTCTCTGAGGTCCCAAGTTCAATTCCCAGCACCGCAAAAATGGGAGAAGGGCCTGGCAATCCACTCCCAAGGCAATCCCAAAAGAGTCAGCCATTGAAAACCCTATGAGGGTCACTATGAGTCGGATACCGACTCGATGGCAGCTAACAACAACAACTACAACAACAATTAACATGAGCATTGCCACAGTGGAGCCGATAACTGAGATGAATACTGAGTGACTTCACAGGCAGGTAGCATATAAAGTGTGGATACACTGGCCAAAGGGAAGATTCACATCCCAGGTGGGATGGAGCTTGGGACAGGAGATTTCCTACTACTCAGAAGGGCTCACAATTTAAAACTTGTGTACTTCTGGAAATTTCCATTTGATATTTTCAGGCTGTGGTTGACTAGATAGCTAAAACCTCAGAAAATCAAACCAGAGCTGAGGGAGGACTTCTGTCATTGATAGATGATGTCAGCCTCCGCTTCCTGGTTTTGATCATACCTTAGTGTTACATGAAATGCTAATGTTTGAAGCCCCCATGTCATAGTGTGTCATGCAGTGGGGGCTGGCATGTTGCTGTGAGGCTGAAAGCTGTGCCACCAGTATGTCAGATACCAGCAGGGCCACCCGTGGCGGACAGGTTTCAGCTGAGCTTCCAGACTAAGGCAGCCTAGGGAGAAGGATCTGGTAGCCCAACTCCCAAAACAACCATTGAAAACCCTATGAATGGCAGAGAAGCACTATCAGCTATAGTGCCGTAAAATGAGCTTCCCAGGCTGGGAGGCACGCAAGAAATGAGTGGGAAAGAACCTCCTCGAAGTAGAGTTGACCTTAGTGACAGGAATGGAGTAAATGTGGCATGACTCAAAATAAGAAGAAACATCGTGACTGCACCGGTGGGCTCAAACATGAAAAGGTCATGTGCATGGCACAGAGCTGGGTAGGGTTTCGCTGTGTTGTACAGAGGGTCCCTATGAGTTGGATCTGACTCAACGACACCTAACAATATTTGAAATTAAGGTCACGTTAGAATCCTTTAAGCTGAAATTATTTTAAACTGAAAAGCTAAAAGTAAAAAAAGATTTATAAATGACAATAGGCATGGGAAAAGAGTTTGACTGGGGCTGTTGTATTTTGGCGCAAAGTGGTGGAGACCGGAGGGTGTGCAAGGCCAATGGGCTGGAGTTGCACCGGGTGGAGAGGAACCTGCTCAGTGTTTGCTTTACTGCCAGTATTTCCTCTGAGCATCTGTTCGCAGTGCTAGTTGTCTTGAACATGCTGAGGCTTGGAAGGATGTCACACAGTAATTTAGTCATTGTCTTCTCTGTGCACATATATCGTACGCAAATGATCGAAGAGCTTCATCACAGTCAATCTTAAAATTTTTATCAGGAAATATTTAAATATTTAAATTAGTCACCATTCTCAGCAAGTTTCTTCCTTCTTGTGGCTTCGGTCTTTATGTCACTCTCTTTAATTAATATGATTTTGTAATATGTCTTAACAGCTGGCAAGGAAAGACCCTTTTCATTTTTTCCACTAAAGTTGCCTTGTTGTTGTTGTTGTTAGGTGCCATCAAATCGAGTCCGACTCATAGCGACCCTCATGGGGTTTTCAATGGCTGACTGTTTCGGGATTGCCTTGGGAGTGGGTTGCCAGGTCCTTCTCCCATTTTTGCAGTGCTGGGAATTAAACTCAGGACCTCAGAGACTGCAGCGCAGCGCTCTGCCAACTGAGCTAAATCCCAGCCCCAAAGTTGCCTTAGTTTCTACATAAAATTCTGCTGCAGAATTCTTTTGAAATTGAACTGATTTATCAGTTGGGAGAAATAACATGTTTGCAGTGCTATTATCTGATCCACAAGTATGGTGGACGCTCACTCCATTTAGGTCATTTTTCCTCCACCTCTGAGTGGTTGCTAACCAATCACTCGGTTCCTGCAGTGATAATTACTGCCCCTTCCTCTTCATTTTTCTGCCACTCTTCCCTTCCCTCTCCCTTCCTCTCTCTCCCTCCCTCCCTCCTCCCCTCCCTTCTCTCTCCTTTCTTTCTCTTTCTTTCCGTCCTTTCTTTTCTTTTTAAATTTTCTTTAGTTTTCTTTCATCTCAGTTTGCTCTGGCCAGTATCTCCTGGACTGTGCTGATACAGGTAGTAATCCTTGGCATTTCTGTCTTATTCCGGAGCCTAACATATAATTTATTCATATGATTTTTTTCTTCATATATCATTCTGTTTCAACAGTTTGTTAATCTTTAATTGTGGAACTTCCTTCTAAACAATTTTCTAGAGCATTTTAAAACTAAGATGTACTTTATTAAATGCTTTTTTCTTGCAAATATGAGATGGTCCCGTTGGTGAGTTTTCTCCGTTAGTTCATTAGTGCAGTAGATGACATTGGCAGACTCTTCCATGTTGAATCATCCTTTATATCTTGAATAACTCTACCTGACGGTGATTTTTTTTAATCTACTATTGGGTTCTGATAACTAATACCTGTTCAGGAATATCGACACCTTTAGCCTTTGATTACTCTGGCTATGACTGTCCTTGTCTGGTTTATGGCCAAGGCCATGCTAGCTTCATAAAGCAAACGGGCCCACTCCCGTCTTCTCGGTCACCCTTGTGTAATGTTATTTTACAGGAGACCTGTCCCTCGAAACTCTAGGACATGCATTCTCTGTGAAGTCTTGACTTGAGCTTCTTTTTCCTGTTCTGGCTGGGTGATCACATAAGATGCAAGCGTGACATAAACTTTGAAAATAAATGTTGAGCCAGGCGCGGTGGCGCACACCTGTAATCCCAGCAGCTCATGAGGCGGAGGCGAGAGGATCGCAAGTTCAAGACCAGAGGCAGTCTGTGTAATTTAGCAAGATGCTGTCTCAAAAAGTGAAAAAGAAAAAAAAAGGGGGGGGGGCTGGGGGTGCAGCTCAGTGGTCCAGCACTTGCAAAGCATGCAGGCGCGAGGCCCTGAGTTCAACCCCAGTACTGAAAATAAATAAATAAATAAATAAATAAATAAATAAATAAATAAATAAATGTTGTCACCAGTGTTTGCCAGGGCAGCCTCTCTGCAGCTCTGCCATCTCAGGGTGCCAGCGATGGCCCCCCGTGCAGACACAGAGGTTCGCACGGTCCAGGGTCAGGTCCTCGATGGTGGGGGCCTCCAGCAGAAGTGAATCACATGCCCATGGGTAGGTAGTCTGTGACTGGGCAGAGCCTAACCAGGTGGCAGCCACACACAGAGATGACCACAACTCGCCCAGGCGTGAAGCCCACCCACCCATGTGGTCGGCTCTGTCCCACAGCCTGTGGAAAGAGACACCGAGTCAAGCGTTCTCTTGCCGCTTGTGACAGGTTTAATATTTGTATATTTTCCCAGGAGTATGTTAATCTCATCTCAATTCCCAGATGTATTTGGGATACAGTTGTTCTTTAGCATTATATATAGCTTTTTTTTTTTTTTTTTTCAGTACTGCGGGTTGAACCCAGGGCCTCGCGCCTGCATGCTCTACAAGTGCTGGGCCACTGGGCTGCACCCCCGGCCCATTTTTTTTACTTTTTGAGACACGGTCTTCCTAAATTACGCAGACTGCCTCTGGTCTCGAACCTGTGATCCTCCCGCCTCTGCCTCCTGAGCTGCTGAGATTACAGGCGTGCACCACCGCACCCGGCTCAGCATTATAATTTTTAAAAACTATTTATGATTATTCCCATTTTTAAAAAAAGACGGTTTCACTGTGTAGCCCAGCCTGGCATTGAACTCTCCGTCCTCCTGCCTCAGAGTGCCAAGCACTGGCATTGCAGCTACGTGCCACCGTACCCAGCTTCTTTTCTTTTTCATTCTGTATTTTGTTTGCATATTGTTTTCTTTTTATCTTGGTCAGTTTTGTCAGAAATGTCTTCTTTTTTTTTTTTTTTTTTTTTTTGAGAAAAACTAATTTGAGGACTGCCAAAGTAATTCAGTGGTGGGGTACTTGCCTAGCGTGCATGAGGCCCTGGATTTGATCCCCAACATAAGTGAAAGAAGGAAAGGAAAGAAAGGAAAGCAAAAGAAGGGAGGGAGGGAGGGAGGAAGGAGAGAGAGAGAGAGAGAGAGAGAGAGGGAGAGAGAGAGAGGGAGAGAAACCAACCCTGGGAGAACATTGTCCCTTTCCTAAGAAAAGTTAATTGGGGCTCACGCCTAGTGCTGCCGTCAGTTTCTTTTTGGCTCCTGTTTTCTTGGCCTTTCTGCCCTCATTCTTACTGCTTCCTTTCTGTTGCTTTAATTTTGTTGTGTTTTCCTAGCATCTTGAGATAAACACTTAATGCGCTTGTTCCCAGACTTTCTCGTTTCCTGGCAACCTCATGCAAAGCTGCGCAGCCCCACGCACTGCTACCCAGCCCTGTGCCACGCTCTCATAGACGCTCAGCTTTTAGAACCGCACGGCCTACTTTCCTTTTTGATTGTTTTTCTTTAGCCCAAGTGAATGAGTCACACGGGTTGAGCATCTTCAATCCAGGAATCCAAAATCTGCAACTTTCTGAGGCTGACACGACATGCCTGAGGGTTTCGGATTTCCAGATTAGGGGTGCTCAACCAGTAACTCTGTGCAAGTACTTCAGAATCTGAACACTTCTCATCTTAAGCAGCCAGAGAAGGGACATTTGCCTGCAACCATAGCCCTGTGGCATCCGATCCTGTCAGATCTTGGAAGCTAAGCAGGGTCAGGCCTGGTTAGTCCTTGGATGGGAGACCGCCTGGGAACACCAGGTGCTGTAGGCTTCAAAGACAGACCCAGCAACCCACTCCCAAAAATCAGTCCACCACTGAAAACCCTATGAACAGCAGAGAAGCACTGACAACAGTGTTTCACCTGTTGTACACAGGGTCGCTTTGAGTCGGATACTGACTCAAAGGCACCTAACGACAACAACAAGGGACATTCAGTCTATATATTTTAGTTTTAGTTTGGGAGTTGGTTTAAAGTTTGGCTTTTGATGATGCTATTTGAAAATAAAGTCTGTATTTCAGAAGAATTTTAGACTTACAGAAAAGATGGCAGGGTTGCCTAGACTTCTCGTGTGCGCAGTTTCCCCTGGACATCACGGTACATTTTTCAAAACTACAAACACTTGTCACTGTCTCCCTCCTGAGGAACTGCAGACTTCCCCACCTTTCCCTCCAGTGCCTGTCACAGCTCCAGAGTCTGGCACAAGCAACTGCCTGAGAGAGTTCCTCAGCGTGTCCTTGTCTGTGACCTCGACCTCTGGAGGAGTCGTGGCCGATGGTTTGCAGCGTGCCCCTCAGCGTGGGTTAGACTGAGTCTTCTCTCAGGATTAGAATGGGGTCGCGGGTTTGTGGGGAACACCACAGAAACGAGTGTCCTTCTCTCCAGGTTCGGCGCAGGGTGCGTGGCATCCTATCGCTGCTGGTGCGCGCCTCGGCCACGTGCCTGAGGTGGGGGCTGCTAGGCTTCTTCACCGAGAAGCGGCTGCTCTCCCTCTCCAGGCTTTCTGTTGGGAGAAAATCTGTTAAGTCCAGACCCCAAGGGTCAGGAGGAAGAGAGGGACCAAGCTCTACCTTCTGGCAGGGGGACTACCACGTTACGTGGCATTCTTCTACAAGGAAGCTCGCTCTCTTCCCTGCGTGGACGTTTGGATTAGGACAGATTCACGTGCGTCCGTGTTACCCCTTGTCTCGTAGTTCAGTTGTTGTTGTTGTTGTTGTTAGGTGCCGTCAAGTTGGTATCTGACTCATAGCGACCCTCATAGGGTTTTCAATGGCTGACTGTTTCGGGATTGCCTTGGGAGTGGATTGCCAGGCCCTTCTCCCATTTTTCCGGTGCTGGGAATTGAACTCGGGACCTCAGAGACTGCAGAGCGGTGCTCTACCAACTGAGCTGAATCCCAGCTGTCACTCTATTTTGTCGTTCCTGTTGTTACATCCTTGGCCACTGACTTCCAGTTTGGCCCTGATGCTTTTGATTTTTGTTCACGTCCTTCCTGGCCACAGCCCTGGAATCCACTTCTCCAAGGAGCCCTGGTTCCTTTTGCTGGAAAAAGGTGTTTGGAAACCAAGGTCTGGGCCCTGGGCTGTGCCACCAGTTTGACATGACGGCATGGCGGTCAGAGAACACAGCAATGTGGTGACATCTGTCAGTACTGTTGTGTTTCTGTTGTCCCTCTAGTTTTCACATCTTGATTACTCTATAAGCACAGGCAAGGCTAGGGCTGTGTGATAGGGAAACGCAGAGGCTAGAAACTGGAGGCGGTGGCACCGGCCACAGCAGAGGGTGCGCTGGGAATAGCAGGCACTGAGGAGACGGTGCTCAGGCATGGGCCAGGTCTCTCTCGTGCAGCCAGGTGGACCGTATCGCGGCTGCGCCTGTGTCTGCACCTGGGGAGAAGCCCCGGCACCCAGCCATTACAGGCTCAGGCCTTGGTCCTTCCTCCCTGAAGGCCTCATCCACTGCTCCTGCCTCCATCCAGGAAGCGCCCTCCCCTGCCCCTCGCCATAACCTCTCCACCCACAGGTCTTCCTTGTAGGTCACTTTGGTAAAGTCACCTTTGGGATATTTTGTTTAAAATTCTTCCTCTCCATTTTCCGTGTTTTCTTTCTGGCGTGTCTGGGTTTCAGATGTCCAAACGCCCAAATCGATCCTGTCCTTGTCTCATCTGCCGTCTCGGGCTGCATGTTTTGGCCTGCTTTGTGTGAGCTGACTATGGCTGTCCTAGCCTTTCCGTGTACACTCACGTTTCCACCAGGAAATTCCCCGTGGCTGAGCACTCTGGTGCCCTCTTGGTCTGTAGATGTGACACTTGCTGTGCATCTCTGCAGGTCCCCTGGTAGGTCGTTGCGCTTTGTGCCATTGCCATTGTTTTGTAGTCTAGGGGGAGTAGACACTGGCGCTGAGGTTGCCAACAGCATTTTCCCCAAGAACGTTGCAGCTCCTTTTCCAAAGTGTTTCCCACTGGGACGGGCACCATGCCTGATCCAGAGTAAACAGGGCGTGGGTGCTCAGATACCATTGGCCTAAGAGATTTACTCTGACCACAGCGGGGTAGACGGTTGACGTGCATTTTGCAAAGGTCACAGAAGCAAGACAAATTAGAAAAAGGCAGCGCTGCAGGCTGACTGGTGAACGGGTGAGAAACAGTAAGAAAACTGAAAACTTGGTATCCTTCCACAAATTAGTATTCAGTCAAACTGGACGTCCCTCTTGCTTCCCTTAGAACTATTGTGGACATTAAATAACCCAAAATCCTTTGTAAATGAAAGCATACGTTATTGAAAACGTTAGGCATGGTTATCACTGGCTTCTATGCCTTCCTAAAAATAGCATTCTGTAGATCATGAAGTAAAGTATGAGCTGTACGTGTGCAGCTTCCTATCTGTCTGCAGTTAGGCGCATCGCAGTCAGAAAGGAGCACGCGTTCTAGAACACACCTGACGCGTTTCTCTGTTCTTACCTGCAGCGCAGAAGATGGGCCTTCTGGCGCCTCCGCCACTGCCTCTGTCACCGGACGAGTGGGAGCAGGTGAAGCAGAGGTCTGTGCTGCATGGGGACTCCGTGCAGCCGTGCCCCATATGCAGAGAGGAGTTTGAGCTCCAGCCCCAGGTGCTTAGCGCGCACAACGCACAGCGCGAGGGGGGCTGCGGGTGGGCGGGGCCGCCTCCTGCCGATGGACACCGGGCTGCCTGGCGCTGAGGACGCCGGGCCTCCCCGTCCCCTCGGATGACCTGAGACGCTTAGATCCTCTTCACCACCGGCTGCCACAGTGAGGGAGCGAAAAGCTCCACCGCCCTCGCCCAGCACGGTGTGAATCCACCAGGTACCAAGGCTGCGCGCAGGGCCCGAGCTGGAGGCCGGCGCAGGATGGGGGCGCAGGGGGCCTTAGGTTGCTCCGTGCACTGAGTCATAGAAGAGAAGGTTTGGTAGCAGTGAAACGAGGCGATGAGGACGGCGGCCCTCCTGGGCCCGCAGCCCCGGCCTGCTGAGGCCCTGGCTGTGCAGAGTCAGGGCACCCGCGCTCTCAGAAGCTGGGGCCCCGCAAGGGTGTTCTGTAGTGCACAGCATTCCGCCTCCTGCGTGGCGGCGCTCAACACTGGCCGAGAAAACACAGGAAGGGCAGCAGGGCCAGCTGAGGGTCCCAGCCCAGGACCCCAGCCCCCGACCCCCCCGGCCCGCAAACTCCCGCACTGAATCAGGCTCAGGAGGTTTCCTTACCAACAAGGAAGCTCACCGTCTCCAGACTTGTTTGTAGTGACTGGCAGTCACCAGTTGTGGGAAACAGGCCTATGTTGCGGTTCTCTGTCAGGACCGAATCCTACGCCAAAGTCAGGGGTCCTGGGAAGATCTTAGCCCTTGGATGACGGAATCACAGTCCAGGACAATCTATAACTTAGTTCTGGAGAGTGGCAAGAGGGTGGATAATGCCCCAGGGAGTCTTCCTGGCCTCAGCAGTCTGTTTCCTACCTACCCTGCAAACTGCAGCCTGATGATTGTATGAAGGAGGAAAATTTAAACATCTTAAGGGGTGCCAGGTATCCCGCCCAACGTTTCTTCCATTATGTTTTTTGTAAGTTTCTCCCTAAATTATATCATTTTTGTTTGGCTAAAGATACTAATAGGGGCTGTGATTTAGCTCAGTTGGTAGAGCGCTGCGCTGCAGTCTCTGAGGCCCTGAGTTCAATTCCCAGCACCACAAAAATGGGAGAAAGACGTGGCAGTCCACTCCCAAGGCAATCCTGAAACAGTCAGCCATTGAAAACCCTATGAGGGTCACTATGAGTCAGACTAGACTGACAGCACCTAACAACAACAACAACAAAGATACTAACACTCTTGTATTGACTTTGCATCTCTAGTCCTTATTTCCATGTTGGGCTTCCCCCTAGTTAAAAATGATAGCCTTTTCCCAACACAGAATGCCTTCAGAGGTCCTTCAGGTATCTTGTATGTCTGCAGGGAGCAATATACCCACTGAACAGCTGAGGAAGCAGGTCAGGTGGCCCACAGTAAGCCAGCTCAGAAAGCACGGTAAAATCCAGCTGGAGTTTAATCCTAACTGGTAGAGCATTTTCGCGTGATTACCACTTATTTTTGTTACATCAGAAAATGTTTGCTGATAATGAATATTTATGCACATTTAAAAGTATAATACCCTAAATATACAGAAGTAGGATGATGCTCAATGCGTATCATCAAGTATCTGTTGATAAAGCATAAAGAATGGATAACTGATTCCACAGATGATTTTTACACAGATTTATCTGATTTAGACTCAGTTGTGACCATTGTGAAGAAAAGCGTTTAGAATGTCGACTTACTTATTGCAGTGTTTCTCCCTTTACTCCCACGTAAGAAGAAATGTACAGAATGGGGTAAGATGGTCACGTTGAAGACGAATCCTTTCCTGCCTCAGCTGCCCACCTGTCTCCCCACGTGTGGGGCCAAGTTTCTGATCAGCCAGAGGAGGCTCTGCTTGCTCCCCTACCCCTCACTGCGCAGCACACTGGCTGGTGACCTTGGTCTGTCCTTCCCCACCCCCTCTCCCACTGAAGATCACGCATGTTTTTTCTTGTTTTTTTTGTTTGTTTGTTTGTTTGTTTTTTTGCAGTACTGGGGGTTGAACCCAGGGCCTCGCGCTTGCATGCTTTGCAAGTGCTGGACCACTGAGCTGCGCCCCCAGCCCAGTTTTTATTCTACTTTTCAAGACAGGGTCTCACTAAGTTACGCAGACTGCCTCTGGTCTAGAACTTGCGATCCTCCTGCCTCCGCCTCCTGAGCCGCTGGGATTACAGGTGTGCGCCACCGCGCCCGGCAGGCACGTTTTTCTGTATTTTATCTAAGCCTGGGTCTTTTGTCCTAGCCCAGAACATAACTGTTTGAATTCGGGTCACAAAGGGTGACATTGTCTTACGAGCATGCTTTCTCTGTACTTAAGCAAGAAAAGCAATTCCTTTGTCTCCATGATTTTTTGCTGTGTTAAGGCTGTCAGAATTATATCTCAATAAAACTATGATTTAAAAACCCTAGGGGTAAAACTCAACAGAAAAAAGCACTTTACGAGGCCCTTATTTAGCATTAGCGTTTCTCTGCTGCTCGCCCATCCCACAGCCCAAGTGGACCACTCTCCCCTCTCCATTCACCTCCCACCTACCCAGAAATACCGCTGTTCCATCACTGTTTAAACTTTAAACACTGGTTTTAACAGCTTAATGTCAAACTCGATGGGTTCATACGGGTTGCGAGTTGTTGGCTTTGTTTTTCTTCTTTCAGTGATACAGCTGTCCACACTAAACTCAAACACAAACTAGGGTGACTATGGAAGGGGTGGGTGCGGGTCTCTAAGGTCTCAAGGCAGCAATGCAGCTTCCCTGTCAGTACTCAGCTGCCCTTCCAACAGATGCGCTTACTGACGGGGCCCTTCTGCCTCCTGCCCGACAGGTGCTGCTCTCCTGCTCACACGTGTTCCACAGGGTAAGTTGGCCGCCCAGGGCCGAGAGGCCTTCTCTGTTCCGGAAGCTAACTCGGCTGCTGGCTCCCCAAGAGCCACTTGGTTCATCCACACCACCGTTTGTCCTTAGAATCCTGACTTTAGGCTACAGTAGAATGCATTCGCTTTTGAAACTGTGAAGTTAATGTGGCAAAGCTCACCGGCTTTGGTATAACAGCTCCTTGCTAGTGCTCCACTGCACCTCTAGTGCTATCTTAATTCCCGCCCTCCATCCGCACGGGAGTCTTGGGCACAGCACGGCTCACCTTTACACCAGTTGATTTTCAGAGGTTTTTGATGTCTCTGCATGTATGTTCTTGTAAAAAGCCACTTTCGGAACGGGTTTCATGAGGAAGGGGGTGAGATCTGATGAAACCTCTTCGCTTCATAATCTAGATCGGACCAAGTTCCATAATTATGAGAGAAAAGAACACTATAATTACATTAGAAGTAAAAAATGTTGTTTATAAGTAATTACTTACAAAATTTTAAGTGAAATGTTTTTCCTCAGGCGTGCCTTCAGGCTTTTGAGAAGTTCACAAATAAGAAAACCTGCCCTCTCTGTAGAAAAAACCAGTACCAGACCAGAGTGATCCACGACGGAGCCCGCCTGTTCAGAGCAAAGTGTGCCACGCGGTAGGGGGCTCCCGCCACCCGCCCGGACCCCGGGCCCCCGAAGGCGTTTGACACGCAAGCTCTGAGAACTGGCAGGGACAGAGGGGTTTCCTGTGGGTCACCTTCGTGTCCCCGGGGCCCAGACCAGCACAGGGCTGACGGAAGCGCTGACATGTCCGTCAAAGCAAAGGCACCGGAAGGTAGTGATCTTCGAATCTGTGTGCCGCAGGATCCAGGCCCACTGGAGGGGGTTCGTTGTTCGGAAGTGGTACCGAGCCCTGAGGAAAACAGTGCCTCCCACCGACGCCAGGTTGAGGAGAAAGTTCTTCGAAGAAAAGGTAGGTGTCGATCAGTAGATCTCCACGTAGCCCCGAAGTACCATTGATCGCTTAGGGTCACAAAAGCCAACGGGGGCTCATTTCGTTCCTGTTGTTGTTGTTGTTGTTAGGTGCCGTCGAGTCGAGTCCGACTCATAGCAACCCTCATAGGGTTTTCAATGGCTGATCATTTCGGGATTGCCTTGGGAGTGGATTGCCACATCCTTCTCCCATTCTGCAGTGCTGGGAATTAAACTCGGGACCTCAGAGACTACAGCGCAGCGCTGTACCAACTGAGCTAAATCTCAGGCCCATTTCATTCTTAGGCATTTTTTAAAAGTTGAGAGGCTGTTAAAATCCTGTTCAACTCAGTGGCTTTCCACCATCAGTGCATAAGATAATAGCAACTTAAATTCAAAGCAACTTTGCTTGCCCACTTGGCACCAACTATTTAAATAAACTACCCTTTTCTGAGAAGAGAAGAGGACAGGAGTTTTCACATTCCCTGACCCCTAAGTAATGAAGAGGCCAGAGCCGCCCTGTGGTGATGGTGGGAGGGAAGGAGATCTTTGGGGAGCCCCTGGGGGCCCCGTGGGATCACCAGGTCTCAGAGGTAGACAGCATCTTCATCTCCTCTTGCTTACAGCTACTTTTTTATCTTTTCCTTTTGGGGGCTTATTTATCACTTTTCTATTACTCGCACCTTGTACAAAAAGGACAGGCATAGAATTAGGAAGAGCAGCCTTTAGGGGCTCACTTCTCCCCTGCCCACTCAGCGTGGTGGCTCCCGGCCAAGGATGGCGGCCCCACAGCTTGCCCCTGGCCAGTGAGGGCCGCATCGCCACTTCTGCCTTGCAGCGTTAGCCTAAGAATTAGACGAGGGATCTATGAAGGCCTAGCACACACTGACGCTGGAAACCTTCCATTTACTGTAAATATTAATGTCTTTTTAAGTTAATTTTCATGTCACTTGTTTAGAATTACCAGTATTCTGTGTGTTCTGTGGTTCTGTGGTTACACCAGTTTCACTGTGTGTAACCGCACTGTGGTGTCCTGACCTAGTGGCAGCTTCAAGTCCCCAAGATGGAACTCATCAGCTTTAGGGAGGCTGAGGCAGGAGGGTCAGGAGTTTGAGACCAGCCTGGGCAATGTTAGCAAGACCTCACCTCAAAAAAACAAACAAACAAAAAAGCTCCCCCGCCACGCCCTCCTGAGCACCCCGCGCGCACTCGGTAGCGCCCTTCCTGCACTTGGCTTTCCGCCCACACCTGTCCTCCGCGTGGTGATGTCGAGCCCATTTCCTGAGGGAGGCGGTCTCTCCTTCCCCTCTTCAGCAAGGCTAGTGGGCAGCTCCGTTACCTGGGTCACTGAGTCTGTTCATAATTACAAAAAAACAAAAACAACCCTAGGTCCCCTGGGTGAATTTGCATAAGGATATTGCTATTTCCCAGGGACAGGTGACGTCAGAGAGAGCAGAGCTCAGCAGGCTTCTAAAGGGGAAAATCCCTTGGGCAGGCAGAGAAGACAGTGGGCCCCAGGGAGGGCAGAGGCGGGCACGTGGTTGCCAGAGAGAGAGGAGAAAAGTCAAGGGCAAGAAGCGGAGGGGAAGGCAGAAAAGAAGAAAGAGAGTGGAGTGTGTTTCCTCCCACTTTTACTCGGACTAGTGCACACCCAGGGGCTGGGACTGAGCTCAGCCCTGTTCTCATCAGAGACTCGTTTGGTCACCTCGGAAGGACCTGTTTCAGAGCTCGTTCACATCTTCCAATCTCACCGGTCCTCTGTGAACCTTGGTTATATGCAACAACAGTAGCCCCGGAGACAGAGAAAGAAGACGGGCAAAAAGTGTATTTGAGCTGCTGTGATACACGTCTGGTCTTCAGAGCTTTTGAAGATGATCCTGTTGTTAGGTGCTGTGGAGTCAGGTCTGACTCATAGTGGCCCTGTGTACAACAGAACGAAACACTTCCCGACACTGGGCTCTGCCTGGCACTGTGTCAGTGCTTCTCTACTATTCATAGAGTTTTCAATGGCTGATTGTTTGGACATTGCTGTGGGAGAAGATGGTCCTAGGAAGTTTTAACAGCCAAGAAGAAACACATAAGCCCAGGCTTCTGTTGTTGTTCAGAGTTGGGGGGAGAAGGATGTCAGGATAAATTCTAGAAGATTTTTAAAGCAGTGGTCTGAAAGCTGGTCCCAGGTCTCTCTGACCCACAGTAAGAAGCATGGTCTACACTGTGGCCCGGCACACGTGCACAGGCACAGAAACAAAACCCCCACCAAGCGGACCTGCCCCTGCCACACACACCGCCCTGGCCATGGCTGGGGTTGTGTACGCAGCCCCTCTTCACATGAAAGTCACCGTACACTCAAGACACGGAGCTTTCTTATCCTCCAGAGGCCATCTTGCCTCGTCTGGTGTCCTGTGTGGGGTGGGGATCTGTATGAACGCAGATCGTCGCGAGGCTGAACTCAGAATCCAAGACTCTCACCCTTTCTGCTGGTTTCTGAGTCAACCTCCAAGGTCCCTCAGCCCTTGTCCCTGCTCACATTTCCTGTTTGGCACAGACATTTGAAATCCCTGACCCAAGCCTCACGTGAAGCAAGGGCAGACTGTGCTCGTGCTGGGGCGGTGCGTTGGCAGGAGGCAGACGCTCCCGTCACTGCTGCCAGTGTGGGTGAACCTCAGGGGCACGTCTTAGTCACTTAGCAGATGACTTGAACTTGGATGATTTTTTCCCTCCTTTACAACCTGACAGAACTCATCCTCAGCATAGAAATGCATAAACTATCATTTTCATCTACAATTTAAAACTGTCCGAATGGTTTTTGCGTGCATGTGTGTGTCATACTGGGGGCTGAACGCAGAGCCTCGAGCTCACATGCTCTGCAAGTGCTGGACCACTGAGCTGCACCCTCAGCCCAGTTTTTTGACTTTTTTTTGAGACAGGGTCTCGCTAAATTACGCAGACTGCCTCTGGTCTCGAACTTGCGATCTCCCTGCCTCTGCCTCCCAAACTGCTGGGATTACAGGTGTGCACTACCATGCCCGGCTGTAACTGTCAGATTGATGTGATCTGGAAGATTACTGAACCGGATTATGAACGTCACATTACCCAGGTTTCAACTTGACCGGGCTAAGGGCTTCCTGGATGATCTGGTTAAGATCACCCCTGGGCGTGTCTCCGAGGCGTTCCCAGATGAGATGCCACTTGAGGCCAAGGACCTCGCGGAGTAAAGCACCCTTCCTGGTAGGCATGGGAAACAGCCAACCCCGGCGGAGCCTGAGCAGAGTAAATGGCTGAAGAAGGGACAGATTTCCCAGAGTTAGACATGACAGCTGAGAGAACATTTTTAGAAGAAAGCGTTGTAAGGTGGATGTGTGATCTGGGATGGCAGCCGCCCTTCTGAGGGCTGAAGTGCGCACGCACACGTGAGCCAGAGGAGCTGCTGAGGACCGCACGGTCCCAAGCCTTCTTATGGGGGAGGAGCGGAAAGGCTGAAGACACAGGAGGGGGGCGTCCCGCAGCCCAGAGGCCGGAAGCCCGCTTCTCGCCTGACCAGCAGCTCCCAGCAGAGGGAGGCCAGGCGCACGGGCACCGCATGGAGACCTCCGCCTCCTCGCAGGCAGAGAACGCGGGCGCACGGGCCCGGCCCGCCTGCCACACGCGCAGGAGCCGGAAAGCCTGACGGCGCTGCTGCAGCGCGGATACAAGGGGAAAGGATCGAGTCCGAGCCGTGGTTCCTCTGAGAGCCAGCCCTCTGCCCGAACCCCCAGTGAGCCTGGGGTACTTGGGGTACTCTCGTCTGCCACGGTGCGCCCGCCACTGTAAGAGGGAAAGCCGCAAACACCCAGGGCCCACCACGCAGGAGCAGCCGCGCAACGATGAGCGCAGGGCACGTAGGGTCCAGGGCAGATGCGCTGGAAGGATTCCACGATGTATAATTAAGCGAGAAAAGCGAGGATGGAATATTGTGAATGTTACAGAATATGTTTAAATTACTTAAATGAGAAATAGGTGGACGTGAGTGTGTTGTAAGACCAGACACAGAGGACTCTTGTAGGAGCTCCCTTTATAGAAGAAGAGAGGGAAGGCACACGGTGAAGAGCGAGGAAGGCCACCACGGGACAGACGCCGTCTGGAGTGTGTGCGGTGCCACAGCTCGCAAGCTGCCGCGTGCTGGACCCACAAGGAGGGACTTCGGGGTTAGCGCTCCGCCGTGCGCTTGACCCTCAGCCACCTTGCTAACACCCGTATGAGGCAGCCCGCTTGCCCATGACACTTCCAGAAGGAACAGAGGGCACAGTGTCACTCTGCACAGCAGGTTTCAAGCTGTAAAGCCCTGTCCAGGTGCCTTGTTGATACCTGGTCTTTACACACACACCTCGTACGGTCATCAGGGCACCCAAGAAACTTTGCACTGCTAAAAATCAAGGGAAACAGTAAGAACAATGTTTAAGAAAGAACCTATTGCCAAAGTGGCCATTCAGTGTGGTGCCGGAAGCAATAAAAAACATTTACACTACTTCTTTGTTGTTGTTGTTGTTAGGTTCCATTGAGTCGTGTCCGACTCACAGCGACCCTCTTAGGGTTTTCAATGGCTGTTTTGGGATTGTCTTGGGAGTGGATTGCCAGGCCCTTCTCCCATTTTTGGGGTGCTGGGAATCGAACTCGGGACCTCAGAGACTGTAGAGCGGTGCTCTACCAACTGAGCTAAATCCCAGCCCACACTACTTCTTAGGAGGAAAAAAATGCTTGGTACTCACATTGACTGGCACTGGACCAGCCTTCCAGAACGGTCGAGGGCCAAGAGAAGACTGTATTCTGGAAACTTAGAATATACTATTCTGATGTTCATGACAAGAATGCTAATATTCTTTGGTATATAGCCGAAGCTGTACTGGAAAATTAGCGTCAAGTACATTTATTATTGAGTGAGAAAGATTAAAATGAACTGAGTATCCAAAGGAGAAAGCTAGGGAAAAAACTAAGGTTTTTTTCTTAAATGTAGGAAGTAAAAAGTATAAAGGCCAAAGAAGCGCTGGCTGTGGGGGCACACAGCTATAATCTCAGCTCCTGGGAGGCAAAGGCAGGAGGACAGAGAGTTTGAGGCCAGCCTGGGCTGCACAATAAGACCCTGTCTCCAAAACAGCGAAACAAACCAAAGGATACACTGCTAGGAAAAAAAGCAAAACTGGTAAATGAAACCAATAGCTGGTATGGGTGGGCAGGCAGGTCTTTAAGAGGAATAAGTTCACCAGAGCTTGAAACATAAAAACAACAGAAAGTCTTGCCGGGCGTAAAACCAACTGGGTGAAGCAGAATGCAGCTATACAGAGGGGAGTGCCCGTGTGTACATGAGCCATCTTAAAATCTTCAAATCACAACAGACTCTGCATACAACTTTGTGCCCTTTTTTGTGTGTGTGTGGTACTGGGGATTGAACCCACGGCCTTGTGTCTGCATGCTCTGCAAATGCTGGACCACTGAACTGCACCCTCAGCCCATTTTTTTTACTTTTTGAGACAGGGTCTCACTAAGTTGCACAGACTACCTCTGGTCTCGAACTTGCGATCCTCCTGCCTCCGCCTCCTGAGCCGCTGGGATTACAGGCCTGCGCCACTGCCCGCAGCCAACTTTGTACCGTTAAAGCTGAAAGTGTAACAAATTTCTACAAAAATAGCATGGAAAGAAATTTAGAATATAGACTGTCAGAAAAACCACTTGAGCATCTCAGGTCGTATTGAAAAGATACCAGCACAGAGTGGCCATTCCTAACCCTGAGCCAGTATCAGAAGTAGGATTTGGTTTCCTGTCTCAAGAAAGCCTGGGCACCCAAAGCCCTGTGTGCACACCCACGCTCCTGCCCCATCACACCCCGGCCTGCCTCTGCTAGAGCAACAGCGTAAGGAAACAGTACAACCTGTGAGTGTGCACACATACATGTGTGCGCATATGTTACACATGTAACACCATAAAGTGCGCCGTTATTTATAAGTTATCAGAACTAATCTATTAGATGTTCAAATTCAAGATGAGCACACAATTGTTCTGTAGCAACAATAATCAGATATAGAATGCAGTGAGCAATTATCCCTTTAATGATAGTTAAAACCTTGAACCTAACAAAGAATGTATAGGCCACTAAGAAACATGGGTTTTCTCATGAAATAAAAGGCTTGAATAAAATGAAATTTACAGTGAAGATAAATAAAAACATCTAATTTCTCCAAATAGTATAATTTTAATGCAGTTTCTAACTCCTGAAGGAGTAGGCTTGACCATCCATTTGGTTAATTCTATAAAGTTTACCTAGTACAGTATGAACAGCTAATGATTTTTTTAAAAAGAAAATTAATGAGCCTTGTTAAATATCAAAATACACAAATTTGACAACTAAGATTCTTGTAAAAAACAGCTGAACAAGAGGAAGTCACATATATTGGTATATACAAATCCTTAGTCTACAGGAAGGAGGATATTCAGATCAGTGGAGAAAAAAATGAGAAAATCACTTAAATTGGGAAATTTAGTATATACGTGTGGAGAGGAGAAAAGAACTTTCTCTCGTATCATATCCCCAGAAAAGATCCATGTGGCCCTTACATAGCACTTAAGTGCTTTGTTAAGTGAATAAATGAAGTTCCTAGGACCAGAGATGGTCAGCTTCCTGAGTGCTGTGCTTTGTCAGGCAGGGAAGCTGAGACAGGACGTCTGACAGGGTAGGACAGTGCTGTGCACCTGTCAGGCTGTCCGAGAGGGGCACTGAGCAGCAATTGGTTCCCCACGGGGCAAGATGGCCGCCTTCGGTTTTAGTAAAATTATGAAAATAATTTTAGTAAAAGTATAATATTTGTTTACATACATTTGAGGATTAAAACCATCTTCTTTAGCTTTTTCAAAGTTGTAGTCATGTAAGCGCAATAAATATTTCACAGCTGAAACAAGCACAGCTTAGCAGCAAACGTGACAGACATCATGTGACATTGCCCACACTGGTAAAGTGTGTGTCATGCAGGGGCACCAGGTGCAAGACTCAGTTAGCCTAGCAGTACACACGACCTATGAAAATAGTTAAACGTGGTTCTTCTAGCAATAGAATTTCGTTATTTTCATCAAGAAACAAACGTGTTCCAGTGAAAAAGTTGGGACTGTCTTCCATTAAAAACATAAAATGACATTGTTGTAAGTAAAGTGAGGCTTAAATAACTAGAAATCTCAATAAATTTAAAATAAAAATATAACTACTCATTATAGGTTCTCACTATATTCATCCTTACTTTACACGTCTGAAAGTTCTTCAGAGCCCAAAGTGTGCTTAAAGTCCAGCTCCAGGTGAATCAGTGTCTGTCTAGAGTTCTCCTGGTAACAGCATCCGTTAAAAATAAACACCAGGGGAGGAGGCAAGAAGAAAGGGTAATGGGAGAAAAAAAAGTATCACATGCCTCGCTTTTATGGCAAAATCAGATGTACATATGTAATTAGATAAACTCACAAAAAAGACATGCAAGTAGAAAGGAGACCATTGTAGGGGGAGAGGGGGAAAGGGGAGGAGGGTCACAAGAGGGTGAGGGGGAAATGCACTGTGAACAATGTACAAAGAAATGCACGTAAGGAAATGTCATAACAGACCCATTACGCTGCACATTAAAAATTACTAGCAAAGTTTCGAAAAAAGAAACGACAAACAAATAAATAAGGACCAACCCAGGTGCCACGCTGCATGCCTGTAATCCCAACAACTCAGGAGGCAAAGGCAGGAGGATCGCAGGGCTGAGGCCAGAGGCAGCCTGCATAGCTTAGTTGACCCTGTCTCGAAAAAGCAAGGTGGGGAGGCTGGCAGTGCAGCTCAGTGGCGGAGCACTTGCCTAACACGTGTGAGGCCGAGGCTCAGCCCCCTGTTGCTGCTGTTGTTAGGTGCCATCGAGTCGTGCCCGACTCATAGCGACCCTCATAGGGTTTTCAATGGCTGATTGTTTAGGGATTGCCTCGGGAGTGGGTTGCCATATTCTTCTCCCATTTTTGTGGTGCTGGGAATTGAACTCGGGACCTCAGAGACTACAGAGTGGTGCTCTACCAACTGAGCTAAATCCCAGCCCAGCTCCCTAGTCCTGCTAAATAAATAAACTCCAAAGTCAAGATGAACCGAGGCCCCACCCAGGTGACACAGTGAGCGAGCTGCACCGATGCCTGGTTTTCTGGGCAGCGTGGGAAGCCCAGTGTGTACCCCACAGGCCTGCTCACCCCACCTGCCCCACAACTAAGCTGTGCACAGAACTTCAAACCCATGGACTAATAGAGTCCTGAATTTCAGAAACTGGAAATTTCATAAAGCAAACTTTGTAGGAACCAACAATACAGGATATGGCAAATCCTTAGTTATCTGTAGACAGCGGTCCTTTGAATCTGGGAACGTGAAACCACCAGGCACATCTCTAAGACGCTCAGTTCTCACCGGGAGGGAACGTCACATTAACGGACAATTTTCCTTTTAATCTGAAAAACTGAAATTGCAAACTACCGGGAGGAATACATCGTGCAGTGCATTCCATAGAAATGAGGTAAATGCTGGCCCCACTGCCCTCTGGGTCAACAGAACCGTGAAGCGGCCGCAGCGGCCCCTTCTCCAGAACCACCCCTCTCAGGGCTGTGTCTCAGGGCTTTCCAGACCTGGGGTCTGCAGGGCTGTGAAGGAAGTCTGGGGCTTTAACAGAGTCCCCGCCAGCCAATAACCTCCTTAACCAACTTTTTCATTTTACCCAATACGACTTTTTAAAAGCAACAGAACATCATATGCTCGTAGGATCGTATGATAAAAGAAAGACTATTTTAACACCAAGGAAATACCTCCTGAGCACACACGAAAGAATGTTTATTTTCACTGCAGAGTTCACATTATAAAAATTTTGTTCCATCAGCTGGGCACGGTGGCGCACGCCTGTCATCCCAGCGGCTTGGGAGACGGAGGCAGGAGGATCGCAAGTTCGAGACCAGAGGCAGTCTGTATAATTTAGAGAGATACTGTCTCAAAAAAAAAAGTAAAAACTGGGCTGAGGGTGCAGCTCAGTGGTCCAGCACTTGCAGAGCATGCAGGTGCGAGGCCCTGGGTTCAACCCCCAGTACCAAACAAACAAAAAAAAAATTGTTCCATCAAATTTAATTTACTGGCGGATGGTTGAAACCTTTGCTATACAGGGCAAAAGAAGTCTAATCAATTGAAAAGAAAGGAAAGGGGGATAAGAGTCCATTTGATAGCTTTAGACAATAAGGAGGTGTTGGTTTCTTTGTTTCATATGCTGAGATGGAAATGTCTTTAGTACTCTAGATTAGCTCAGACTATTCTCCCTTTATAATTAATTTGCTTGTAAAACAACCGTGGTCCTTCGTGTTCACTCTTCTGTCCCCTGGAGAGTTAAGGAAGTCTTTCCTTTGGTTTTCAGTCCTCCACTGAGTGTTAAAGGGATCCTCTTTCTACAAGAAAGAATGCCCCCATACTCTGAGAATTTCTCTTGCCCGAGTTGCCTTGGCTTAAAATTGATCAATTCCTTGTAAAACTGAACCATAGCAAATTAATGCAATGCTTAGATGTAAGTTCCTTTAAACACTGAAGCCTTAGGGCAAGTTACGGGAAGGTCAGATGTTGAGTTTCGTACCTGTAAATAAGTGTCAGAGAATTAAAATTTATGGAGGTGTTTGAGTTGCCTGTACGATGCCGTGGTCCTGGTACACTTGCTTACTCATTTACGTGTTGAGAAGTCAGATCAAAGGACCTGGAAAAGTCACTAGAGCCGCCATGCAAATCCTCAGCCGTTTGCACAGAAAGCACAGTGCGGCGGAGTGCAGTGGCCGCAAGCCTTTGATCCTTATCTGGAAACTCCGCTAGCATCTGTCATATAACTGAGGCACGGTCTTTTATTGCCGCAATTAAAACTTTTCAAATGCATTATGTTATCTCCACCCCCACCAAAGTCCTGCCCCTGGTTGAAAAGGTGAGGTGAGTGATGTGTCAGATGTGGGGGACCTCAGGGACGCCCACTCCCAGGCCCCAGCCCGGGACTTCTCCGCTTTTTCATTTCCATCTTGCCAAACAGCATAATGGTCCTTGAGTTTGTTCATTCCTTTGACTTCCTTTATCACATAGAGATGGCAAACATTCTGTTGCTAACTTGAAGTGGCTCCGAGCAGCGAGACTGGAAGGATATGAAACCAGTAAAAGCTTATCAACTGAGGCATTGATACGCTGTAAATTCCAGGCTTTCATTCAGCTTTGGAGGGTGGCCCTAAGTCAACACATTAGTAAGCAATTTGCTGACACGAGATGGATCACTTAAGACCCTCCTGGGCAGACAGAGTTCACCGAGGGACTTTTGTTGGGATATATTTTTTTTAATGTTTAGCCAGTGTGTAACTTGCAAATGACCAGTAAATGCTTTACATATCTGTGACCTGAACTCCTGGTTACTACATTGGTCAAATACATGAAGTACGAGACTTAAAAGGAAAAATACATTAAGACATTTATTCTTTTTAAAATTGAAAATTTTATGTATTTTTTGTTTCTCTAGGACTGACGCTACTAACCATTAGTTTAAAAACTAGAACTCAGTTGTCCATTTTTTTCCTTTGCCGTCCCTGCCCTTTCAGTTAACTAAGTTCACTGACCCACACAGGAAGTGAGGGAATACACAGAGGAGGCAGGAACCCCGAACAAGCAGTAATCTGACATCTCAGAAACACTTCATGATTCCTACCTGTGGGAAATCCAAAGTGGTCAACAAGAGCATCTGTGTGTGTGCACACACGCGCTGGGGGCTGAACCTGGTCCTCAAGCATGCCAAGCACACGCTCCGCCTAAAACATCGCCCTTGCTAACTTCTGAATACGTGCAGCTTCAAGAATAACAGGCATAAACTGGGTACAGTGGCACACACCTGTAATCCCAGCAACTGAGGAGGAGGAAGCAGGAGGATCGCAAGTTCAAGACCAGAGGCAGTCTGCGTAATTTAGTGTGACCCTGTCTCAAAATAAAAAGTGAATGAATGAATGAATAAATAAATAAATAAATAAATGGGCTGTGGGTACAGCTCAGTGGTATAGCACTTTCAAAGCACACAAGCGTGAGGCCCTGGGTTTGACCTGCCAGTACTGTGCCAAAAAAATCATGATAATAAGTACAATAACAATCGTATCAGCTCACTTTTAGAAATATACCACAAATGGATACTGAAGGGTTTTCAGCATGTTTATTAACAAACTAACATCAGTGTTAGGATTATAAAATAAACTTTAATTATTTTTAAATTGAGACACTGGAGGTAACCTCAGAATCGTTCTAGAGAAGCATCGTTCTCTTTTTTCCTTCCTCCAAGAAGGAATTTCTGTGGCACTGCTTCCAAATGGCACATCTGGAGCACATATTTGTCCTCATTTCTAATCTACTGCAAACTTGTTGTTAGGTGCTGCTGAGTCAGGTCCAACTCACAGCGGCCCTCATACGGTTTTCAGTAGCTGTTTCTTGGGATTGTGGAGGGTGTGGGCTTCCAGGTCCTTCTCCCAGGGGCTCCCTGGAGCCTTCCAGGGGCTCAGAGAACGCAGAGCAGCGCTCCACCAACTGAGATAAACCCCAGCCCCATTGTAAACCTAAAGTCAAAATTATTATCAAATCATAAGGGGCCTTACAAAGAGGAACCAGTGCTTCCCTGAATCTAAGGCACTCATTTGAGAAGAGGAGTATTCTTACATCTAAGGCAGGCACCTGAGGAGTAAACACAAGAAATAACACAGCTGTGAAGGAGCCAAAGGTAGTGGAGCACTTGGAAGAGAGAAGGCGCCTCCACTCGGGAGGACTGGCCCAGCACAGGTAGGATTCCTGCATCCTTCGTATGAATAAAGTTAAGGAAACAAAAATATAATGGTTCTCTCAGAAGTGAGCAAGCCAGGTGGCCAAAAGATCCGCACAGGAAGGTAAAGGGAGGGAGGACTGGCAGCCTGAGCACAGCAAGAGGCCATGGCAGGGTCTCATCAAGCAGGTTACGTGGAGCAGTGCCGGAAGCCAGCGTGGGTGACAGGTGACACGACAGTCGAGAGGGACCGCCTGGCCCTCTATGCCCTCCCAGAAGCCTGCAGGTCCTAAGCCCTCTTCATTAGAGGAACAAACGCTGTGGTCTCTGACCCTCAGGGAGAGCCCAGAGCCTGCTAACGGTAGCGCAACAATCCCTGCACTGCTTTAACCAGCAGCCCCTCAGAAATGGTTTAATCCTTTGTGTTATTCATCATGGAACGGCGGTAAGTGATCAAGTTAAAATCAGATCGAACAAAATACTGTAATAGCCTTTAACTGCCATGACATATAAACCTAGACACAATTATTTAAAAATAATCTATCTTTGCGGACTGGCGATATGGATCAGTGGCAGAGTACTTGTGTGGCATATTCGAGGGAGGCCCTGGGTTCGATCCCCAGCAACAAGAAAGTTTTTTAAATTAAGGAAGAAAGTGTGAGTTACTAATAAGTGCAAAAGTGATTATTATTCTGTTAGGTAGGCTGAACAATACTAAAATACAAATTAAATTTAACTGTACCACCGTGGCATCTGATCCCGTCAGATCTTGGAAGCTAAGCAGGGTCGGGCCTGGTTAGTACTTAGATAGGAGACCGCCTGGGAACACCAGGTGCTGTAGGCTTGGGAGACGGACCCGGCGACCCACTCCCCAAAAAAATCAATCTACCATTGAAAACCCTATAAATAGCAGAGAAGCACTGACAATACTGTTTCACCTACCGTACATAGAGTCGCTATGAGTTGGACACTGACTTGATGGCACCTAACAATTAAAAGTATATCTCAGCTGTTTGCATGGGTTGACATGTAGACATTTTGCACTTTTCAAAACTTCATTTTAAACTGGGCACAGTGGTGCACACCTGTAATCCCAGCGGCTGGGGAGGCCGAGGCAGGAGGATCACAAGTTCGAGACCAGAGGCAGTCTGTGTAACTTAGCGAGACCCTGTCTCAAAAAGTAAAAAAAAAAAAGGGCTGGGGGTGCAGCTCAGTGGTCCAGCACTTGCAGAGCATGCTGGTGCAAGGCCCTGGGTTCAACCCCCAGTACTGCAAAAAAAAAAAAAAAAAAAAAAACTTCATTTTAAGTGAGGAGCCAAGAAACAGAGGGGCTGCTGAGCCCACACTCTTCTCACGGCAGCAGGGGGGCGGGGAGCCCTGGCCATCCATCCACTCACTCACTCACCTGAGGTGCACATGGCTGTCGTCTGCTGGCAGGGCCCTGCCTTCAGGGAGTGGAGAGAGAGACAATAAACAAAATGTTTGTTTAAAGTACTACAAACGGCAAGTAGTAGTAAGTGCCATGAAGACCCACACAAAGGGAGGAACTCCAGTGGAGAGTAGAGTGTTTCAAGGAAGTGGACTGCACAGCAGGTAAGACAGCAACTGTGTTAAAGTAATTCATGTAATAAACCATTAAGGGAAAAGTCATGCAAGGCTTAGGGGAAGTGAGTTGGGACAGGCCACTAAAACCTGTACGACTCCCTAAGCAAAACACTCAGAAAACCGTCACTCTTGTTTTGAGACCGGATCTCAGTTTAAGGCAGGTTACATTTCTCGTAAGTAATACAATAATGACAGGTTTAACTTTATTTTGTGGTACTGGAGGGTGGAACCCAGAGCCTCGTGCATGCTTGCAGGTGCTCCTCCTGCCTCAGCCTCCCCAGCGTGTGGGATTACACACACGTGCCACCATGCCCAGCTCCAGGCTGCCTTTTTAAAAATAAGGTGGTGGCATCTTGAAGGAACGGCCGATACGGAATGTGGAACCTTAGTGACTGCGGAGGGTGCGACTCACACAGACCAGGAGGATCACAGTGGACATGGCCAGGGGAGGACACGCACTTGGCCAGACGTCAGGAAGAGAGCAGGCGGAGGCGGCACGTGTGGGCCTGGAGCTGGCCGCTGTTACAGCCCAAGGGCGCCACAGGGAAGCCCGCAGGGAAGCTGCCCACAGACCTGCATGACGTCTGCACCCGACAGCCGCGCGCCCCTCCCCGATCCTGTGTAGACTCACTCGCACCACAGGGAAGCCCGCAGGGAAGCTGCCCACAGACCTGCATGACGTCTGCACCCGACAGCCGTGCGCCCCTCCCCGATCCTGTGTAGACTCACTCGCACCACGGCGCATGCAGTGTAGCACTTGTTGTTGTTGTTAGGTGCCGTCGAGTCGGTATCCGACTCATAACGACCCTCTGTACAACAGGGGAAACACTATTGTCAGTGCTTCTCTGCTGTTCATAGGGTTTTCAATGGCAGACTGATTTTTGGGAGGGGGTTTCCAGGTCCTTCTCCCAAGCCTACAGCACCTGGTGTTCCCAGGTGGTCTCCCATCCAGGTACTAACCAGGCCCGACCCTGCTTAGCTTCCGAGATCTGACGGGATCGGATGCCACAGGGCACTGGAGTCTCACTAACTCTGCTTCATCCCGGCAGCTCCTGTTCACACCATCTGGGGGTGACCACACCCCACTACAAGCAACCAGGCATCTTTGGTCATTTGCTTTTCTGTGTCTTTGTTGTTGTTGTTGTTGTTGTTGTTGTTGGGTGCTGTCAAGTTGAGTCCAACTCATAGCGACCCTCATAGGGTTTTCAATGGCTGACTGTTTCAGGATTGCCTTGGGAGTGGGTTGCCACGCCCTTCTCCCATTTTGTGGTGCTGGGAATCAAACTCGGGGCCTCAGAGACTGCAGAGCAGCGCTCTACCAACTGAGCTAAATTCCAGCCGTTCTGAGTCTTTATACATCAAAAATATATTACACCACAGAAAGAACTGGGTTCAGAGGAACACTAGCAATGGACTTGAGGACAGTACTTTCAGAGCAAACTTTCTATCCACTTGAATTAAATGTGGCATGCTGCCTCTGTCCGCCTCACGTGGGAACAGCATCTGAGACAGTCCTAAACATCTGCTGGGCAGCACAGCAGCTGTCCATACAGTGGTTGCTTCTGCTTAAGTACAGAGACTTCTAAGGTCCTTTCAATGGGATATTTTCAAACTACAATCTCAGAGCTCAGCGTAAAAACCAAAGGCGCAACCTTCTTTCTCTTGGATTTTCTTTTCCCATTTTTGTGATCATACGAAAATAATTCACAGTCTGTAGCCACAGAGGGAGGACGGCTGCCAAGCACAGAGATATAAACCAGCTCTAGTTACCAGATGGGCTGGGATTTAGCTCAGTTGGTAGAGCGCTGAACTGCAGCCTCTGAGGTCCCGAGTTTAATTCCCAGCACCGCAAAAATGGGAGAAGGACCTGGCAATCCACTCCCAAGGCAATGCCAAAACAGTCAGCCATAGAAAACCCTATGAGGGTCGCTATGAGTCGGAGACCGACTCGATGGCACCTAACAACAACAAGTTACCAGATGCTTGGTATAGTGCCAAGAGTTCGTGGCCCTGTACAAATGATGTTGTTAGGTGCTGTCAAATCAGTATCCGACTCATAGTGACCCTCATCATAGGGTTTTCAATGGCAGATTGTTTCGGGATTGCCTTCCTTGGGAGTGGATTGCCAGGTCCTTCTCCCATGTACAAATGATGGTCATCCTTAAATATTAAATGGCGCCACAGCAAGATGACACGATAACTAATTTGCAAAATCCTAATCCCTCTCTCCTGTGTGCTTTTGGGTTCAAATGCATTCCCTGCTAACAGCCATGGTTTACAACCAAGTAAACAGTATGGAGGAAATTGGATTACTTTGCCTCCCCTCTTAAATGCTGTAGCTGGAGCCCTAGAAGTTAGACTGGCAAAGGCAGAGGAACAAGGGAAAGTCTGCAGGTTCATCCACCGAGAGGCTCGTGTGTCAAGGGAAGGAAGAGCTGAGGAGCGGCTGAGCCCCCGCTCTCACCTAGTGGAGGAGAGGGGGAAGTGGTGGGGCGGGACAGGCCCGGTCCAGATTCCTCTTCAGCCCCTGTGGTGCTTGGCCACGATGCTCCTCTCCCGGGGTGCAGGGGGTCCCCTCCCCCAGGAGGGTCTCAGGATGGCCCGAGGGGCGAGGGAAGGCCAGAGTCCCCCCTGCTCTGTGTCTCTCACCCCTCCAGCAACCGCACGCCAGGCCTCAGTCTCCCCTCCGCCCTCAGTTCACAGAGATCAGCCAGCGCATGCTGTGCTCCTATGACACCAACATCGATGAGCTGTTCTCAGAAATCGACCGCTGCCTGGCCATAAACCGCAGCATCCTGCAGCAGCTGGGCGGGCACTGTGGCCACGAGATCACGGATGAGGACTGGGAGAAGATCCAGGTGCAGGTAGGCCTCGGGCCCGAGACCAGCCAGGGGACCCCAGGGCCCTCGGCGTGCACGCCGCAACTGCCGAGGTCTCTTGGGTTTGAAGCGGCTGCGTTTTGGCTGGAGGCTGCGTCTTGTGGACAGTGAAGGGAAAAGCCCGCTACCTGCCTTTCCGGAAGTTCTGTGTAAAAGGACTTGGATGGGCCTTGAGGCCAAGACAGAGAAGAACTACTTAACACTTCCCAGAGGTAGGACAGTGTCACGGGAAGCTTAGCAGTTACACAGAGCCACGTATTTGAAGTGTTCTACTTTTATTATTTTAAAAGGAGCTATATATTATTAACGCTCAGCACTTCACAAAGTATTTTTGTTTTGAAACTGTCTATCACAGGTAAGTTACATAGCCTTTCATGTGTGCGTGTGTGTGCGTATAATTACGGTCTTTTATTTTTTTCTTCAGTACTGGGGGTTGAACCCGGGGCCTCGCGCCTGCATGCTTTGCAAGTGCTGGACCACTGAGCTGCGCCCCCAGCCCACTTTTTTTTACTTTCTGAGACAGGGTCTCGATAAGTTATACAGACTACCTCTGGCCTCTAACTTGCAATCCTCCTGCCTCCACCTCCTGAGTCGCTGGCATTACAGGCATGCACCACCACTCCCGGCTAATTACGGTCATTTTAACACAGTGCGCTGCATCATTCTCAGAAGCCCCACTCTCACACACGGTTGGCACTTGAGCCTGCATGAGTCCAGCCGGTGGCCCGAGTCCCCCAGCACCCACCTGTGTCTGCCCTGTGCTGCAGGCTGCTGGCCGCGAGATCTCCGAGTGCTCCATCTGCCTGACACCACTCTCCCTTCCTGGTGCCTGTCCCAGCAGCCGGCGTCCCCGGGAGACTGTCCTCCTGTCCTGCGCACATCTGTTCCACCACGCCTGCCTCCTGGCCCTGGAGGAGTACTCCGTGGGAGACAGCTCTCCCTTCCACGTCTGTCCTCTCTGCCGTGCCTGCTACCAAAAGAAAATTCTGGAATGTTGAGCTACATCCAGAAAAGTCGCATAATCCCGGGGGTAGGGGAGTGGCTTATTTCAGTTGTTGATGAAGTATGTGAGTCTGAGGTGGAATATTACCGTCGAGTCTGTTAGTCTATAGTGAGTCTGAGGTGGAATATTACCGTAGAGTCTGTTCTATAGTGAGTCTGAGGTGGAATATTACCGTCGAGTCTGTTAGTCTATAGTGAGTCTGAGGTGGAATATTATTACCATCGAGTCTGTTAGTCTATAGTGAGTCTGAGGTGGAATATTACCGTAGAGTCTGTTCTATAGTGAGTCTGAGGTGGAATATTACCGTCGAGTCTGTTAGTCTATAGTGAGTCCGAGGTGGAATATTACCGTCGAGTCTGTTAGTCTATAGTGAGTCTGAGGTGGAATATTATTACC
>VMDO01021009.1:0-36260 GCA_007922755.1 Pedetes capensis
GTTTGGAAGAGTGGCAGGTCAACGGAAAAGAGGAAAACCCTCCACCAGATGGATTAACACAGTGTCTGCAACAATGGGCTTAAACATAAATAAGATGGTTTGCCTGGCACAGAATCGGCAAGTGTTTCGATCTGCTGTACATAGGGTCGCTATGAGTCGGACTCGACTCGACGGCACCTAACAACAACAACAACAAGAAGCAAACTAAGCACTTTCTTTATGTTTCATGTTTAAGAAAACATGGAGAATGAGACACTTACATAATGGGAGCTAAAACGAGGAAAAACTGCAGGAAATAGAAAAGAAGCGAGGAAAACGTTTCTTCCCAAACTCTTCTTTTCCAGACTATACCACATCTGGATATACATTTCCTCTTTGGTCTAGTCCATACTTTTAAAAAAAGTACACTAAGAGATAAATTTCATATCGCACGGAACATAATAAGCCACTCGTTTTCTCCTTACTTTCTCACTTCCTACACCAAATTCCAATATCAGTTTTGCATTAACATCTCCTTGAAGTTGCTGTCCCCATTACTCCTATCCTGGCATTGAGCTGGTTTAGCTGGTTCATTTTAGGGGCGGGGATGATGAAGGTATATACAGGACAGCTGAGCCCTTAGCTGTCTGTGCCACTGTTTAGGCAAAGGGAGGTTTGTCTGGTCTTATCTACTACCTATCATGGGAGAGATTGTGAGTCAATGGTGCCTTCATTGCATAATCACATTTCATTTCCAGCTATAGAGATATTCCATTACTATTTTATTTTGTGTAATTTTGTAACAAAAAAGAACCTCAAACAAATACTTTGAACTTTATTTAAATTCTTTGGTGTAAACCCTTGGGTATCTTACAAGAAATAGTGTCATGACCTTAGTTGGCTTACTTTGCTCAAGAACAATATTAAAAATTATTACCACTCTCTGTTTTTTTAAAAGAAAAAAATTGTTATAAAGCAGGCGCCAGGAGATTCAGTCTTATGTGAAGATTTTGCCAAGATCTCTCAAAGCATCTTTTCTCTTTTGTTCCTTTTATTTCACTACTTAAAAAAATAAATCTTTATACTAGATTCTTCAGAGCTCTCATTGACATTACTTAATACATAAATCCAGTAGCTCTAGGAGAGGGGTCAATCTGTCACAGTCTTTCTCTTTTTGAGTCTGTGGATGCATGTGTATTATAAAAGCCATAGCAAAATCATACATTGCTCCCTGGTTTAAGAAACTTAGAAAAATATTTATAAATTTTGGTCTTTAATTTGAGAACAGGAAGAATCCAGTTGAAAGGCTTTAAGTGAGAGAAGGACAAGATCAGATTTAAATTTTTAAGTAACTATGTTGTTTGTTGTTGTTAGGTGCCACCCAGTCGAGTCCAACTCATAGCGACCCTATGTATAGCAGATCAAAATACTTCCCAGTTCTGTGCCAGGCACACGATTTTATTCATGTTTAAGCCCATTGTTGCAGATACTGTGTCAATCCATTCCATCTGGTGGAGGGTTTTCCTTATTTTCATTGACCTGCCACTCTCCCAAACATGATGTCTTTCTCCAGGGATTGGTCTCTCCTGACTACATGTCTGAAATATGTAAGACACAGTCTAGCCATCCTTGCTTTCAAGGAGCACTCTGGTTGCACTTCTAGGACAGATCTGTTGGTTCTTTTGGCAGTAACTATATTGTGGTATAATAGACATAAAAGTCAGTTGTACAAATTTAGCATGTTTGCTTGATAAATTTTGACACATCAATGAAACTATCAACACAACCAAGAAAATGAAGAAAAATGCAAGAGAACATTCCCTGCAAGTGCTCTACTACCGAGCTGTATCCCCACCTCCTTTTATATACGTATATTTTTATCTTGAGACAGGGTCTCACTAAGTTATGCATGGTGCGTCTGGCCTCAAATTTCTGATTTTCTTGCCTCTGCCTCCTGAGTTACTGGGATTATAGGTAAAAGGAAATTTTCCTCAAAACTACTTTCTAACAAACCACTTACCTAGAATATATAAAAAATATTACAATTCAGTAGGAAGGAAACAATCCAATTTAAAGTAAAAGATTTGAATAGTCGCTTTATTAAAGAAAATGTATAAAAAGCAGAGAAACACATGAAAAGATGCTCAACATCCTTAGAAAGTAGGGAGATGTGAATTTGTGTTTTAAAAAGTCACTCAGAGCTGGGCCTGCTGGTACATGCCTATAATACCAGCTCTTTGGATCATGAGTTTGTGACTAGCCTGGACTACCTACCAAGTTTTAGGCCAACCTAAACTACCTAGTGACTCTCTCTCTCTCTCTCTCTCTCTCTCTCTCTCTCAGTCTCTCTCTCTCTCTCACTCTCTCTCTCTCTCTCTCTGTCTTTCCCTTCCTCCCTCCCTCCCTCTTTCTTTTTGTGTGGTACTTGGGGATTGAACCCAGGGCCTCATATATACTTTGCAAGTACTCTACCACCGGGCTGCACCCCTAGTCTATTTTTTTTTTTTTATTTTGAGGAAGAGTCTCACTAAGTTGCACAGGCTGTCTCCTGGCCTCAAACTTGTGATCCTCCTGCCTCTTTCTTTAGATCTGTGGGGATTACAGGTGTGCACTGTCATGCCTGGCAAGACCCTGTCATAAAACAATAAAAATATAAGTAAAAATAAAATAAAATAAAATAAAATAAAATGTCACCCAGGCCCCAGTGTAGCAAATGGATTGGAGATAAGGAGTGGCTGCAGGGACAGTGAAGAGTCTATTGCCATAGAACAAGGTCAAGCCTTAATGCTTGCATTAAGATGGTGATTGTGAAGATGGGAAGAAACTGACAATTAGAGAAATACTTGAAAAGCAAAATGAAGTAAGCCTGACATTAAATTTTAGTTTTGAGGGTAAAATGTTAGAAATAATTAATAAATTCTTGGCTTATTGCAGTTGGGGAAATGATGCCCTTCACAAATGTAGTGCAGGTTGGGAAAAGACCAGTCTATGAGTTTATGTTAAGCAAGGACCTTTGAGACACTGCAGTAGAATCAGGTAGCTAGCAAAGTGTTCTGAGCCTTGTCTGCTGTATTTGGTTTAGAGAGAAGCAGAAATGCAGTGGGCTGAGGATGAAGTAGGAGGAGAGAGGGAGGAAGAGGGATTGCAAGTCCCATTTCCCTGCTGTCTCCTTGAGGGGCTGGAAATCTGCTTTTCATCAATAAACTTAGCCAGGCAGGAAGAACCTCCAGGTGAAAGGGAATTTCAAACACCTCTTTTAACTACTCTATTAGAACCTTCCAAGTATTTTGCCATTTTGCTTCCACCCAAACTGAAGCCAAATCTCTCCTGATTCCTACCACTCCTCCAGTTCCTACTTCCTCCACTGCTAACTCTCAGCACATACAGATTCTATTCATGTAGATGTGGCTTCAGGAAATCAAAAGATCTTACAGTGCAGCTCATTTAAAATTTCACTGAACAATCTTTCGTCCAGATCTTCCACAAAGATTCTATACTCTGTTAAAGGAGGGGGGAGATGAACACTCTCTTTTTATTTTTGTATCTCATTAGTGAGTCCTAGCCATACTCTTCCTTAGGTTCATTTTCTATCCCAGTCTGGTTCTTACATTCTTGGAAAGAACAATGAGTTCTTTAAATTCCCTCAGTGTGTGTTGAGAAGGGGCCAAAATCCATCAGCTTCCATTTGTACTCATTCGGAGGAACCTTCAAGCAGTGTCCATCTAGGGAAGGCATTTACATTTCCTCCCCACCTTTTTTCCCAGTTTGGCATATACTAGCCTGCGTTTTGCTCTCCCTGTGAATGTAAGAGAAAATAAAATACACTGTTCAGACTCCTTTGTCTGAAAAGTCTGGCATTTTAGTGTTTTTTTTTTTTTCTTTTTTTCTTTAAGGGGGCCCTCATTTGTAATCAGCTTTGCCATTAACGGAAATCAATCTCAATGTCCTATTGTACATCGTTTTTTCATCCTCACAGTTGGAGAGCTCATTTGCCAAGTTTTTTTTTTTTTTTAACTGAACCTGAAAGACCTTCTCTCTTTACCAATATTCTGTCTGTAGCCCCACTGAATCCCCGCAGAGCTTCTCATGCATAAAGCTACACTGTGTGGGTTGGGAGGAACTCGACCTACTCCACTAACCCCGTGGCCTGAGCCAATCTCAAAGAGGATTGGAGTCCTCCTTTCCATCCCCTCCCCTTGGAACAGCCTACAGGAAAGAAGGACAAGTTTGCAATCCAAATCATTGGCTTCTTGCCTGCTTCTTTTCCAAATAAGAAGGCAGGAGCTGCTGCTCAGGTGCAAAATTGTCTTCTGACTTGCAGTGGCATTAAGCTCTGAGATCCTCTGTCTCTTATCTGTTTTCCCAACTAAAAAGGAAGGCAAGGATGGTGGAGGCTTTCTTTGCTACCTGGAAACTGACAGACAGTCAGAACTTTGATGAATACATGACTGCTCTGGGTAGGTAAAAATAAAACTTACTTTTCACTTTTTAACCTACAGCTGCTGATACATGCAGATCCTTTTCTTCATCAATCAGGCTAGCAAGAGACAGTCAAATCACAATGTCCTCATTGGATGCTAGGGTTTACATTTCTCACTGAATGCATTTCTAATGTGGCATTTGCCCACCTTCTTGCCCAGGGCCAAATAACTGAGTATTTGATATTCTGAGGAAGGTGTGACATTTCTGTCACTTTTTCAGTTTTTCTTCAACATTCCGTTATTACTTGTGCTCAGTAATTGTATGATTAATGGACTAATCATTAATTATTAATCAAGATCTTATAGAACTTAAACTTTAGAACCTGGATTCCAGGATTAAAGAGTAGATTTCTGCTCTATGAGTTATTTTGGAAATTACTGTTGATTGTATCAGTTCCTTTCGCTATTTTAGGTGTGGGTCTTGCCACTAGGCAGTTGGGAAATGCAGCCAAACCAACAGTGTTTATCGGTCAGAAAGAAGACAAAGTGGTGATCAGGACTGAAAGCACATTCAAGAACGCAGAGATTAGTTTCTATCTGGGAAAAGAGTTTGATGAAATCAGTATAGATGGCAGAAACTGTAAGGTAAGGAGCTGCTTCCTTTCCTGGGTGGAGAGAAAGAAAGCTGGGTTCCTAATGCCTTTGAGTTTTAGAAGTTGGAAAGCAAAGAATGTTTTCAGAATTTTCATTCAGAGAGAAGGACACTGGAGTTAGCATTCTAGCATGCATATGCTATGTTCTGAACAATGGGGAAGTGTTATGTCCAAATCTCCAGCCTGTTTATTTTCACATTTTATATCATACTTGTATTTCAGAAAGTATTGAGTAGTGTTCATTTGAAAGAAAGATTATACTTTGTTTACTCTCTCTGATTGCCTCAGATTGACTAACTTGTTTGCCTTATTCTAAAACTTTGCTTAAACCAGAAAGATAATTCACCAGAAAACACTGAGATCAGAAATTTTATTTCTAATATATGAAGATTTTACATCTACATGTACCCATTTCAATCAAATTATAAATTATTAGAGTTTATATAATAGTGAATAGAGGATAACGCACTCATCTCATAGGGTAATTAGTTGATGAAAATTCATTCAATTATCCAACTCTTTCAAAAGTAATGCCATTTGACTTTCATATAAGTAATGTGACTTGTACCTATTGTTATGTTCTGTATTTTGTTGTTGGTCTCAGTCCATTGTTAACCTGGATGGAGACAAACTTATTCAGGTACAGAAATGGGATGGCAAAGAAACAAAATTTGTAAGAGAAATTAAGGATGGCAAAATGATTATGGTAAGTGACAAGTGAAATCTCCCCACTTTCTGTTCATGCATCTTCTTTCAATTTTTACATCCTTCCCACCCTCCTCTTTCCTCTGCTTCTTTCTCTCCTTCTCTTCCTTCTTTAATAACATAATGTCACTAACAAAAGTCCTTTACCAATATGTAAAATAGGAGACTCGAAAAGATCCTAGCTAATTGTTTCCTTAACTCAGCTTCTTTGATTGCAGAAAAAGTCTTCTTAGTGTAGATTTTTAAAAAATATGTCATCAACTTACCCCAAACTGTGTCACAACCAGTGAGACCTTGTCTCAAGATAAGAAATTAAAAATGGGCTGCAGGTACAGCTCAGTGGTAGAGCATTTGCAAAGTATGTGTGAGGCCCTTGGTTCAACTCCCATGTATTACCAAGGAAAAAAAAAACCTATTATAAACCCAATTCATATTCAAAGCAGGTAGCTGAGACAACAGTGCAGACAATACTCCTTACACCCAATTTGCTCCTTACCTCAAGCGAATTCTTTTGATCTAAATTTAAAACATGAACTGTTTTTGCTTTTTTTCAACTTAAAAACCCGAATTATTATGTTTTTCATTCATTAAGCATTTTTCTTTAAGAAATGAAGAGCTTATGCAACATTTAATATTTGTAAATGTCTTTATTCTTTGCCATAATACTTCAAACGTATATACCATGGTCTTTAAAAATTCAGCTGTGAATGTTTCTATGTAGAATGTTTTATCTTTTCTTTCAGACTCTCATTTTTGGTGATACCGTTGCTGTTCGCTGCTATGAGAAGGCATAGAAAAGTTCCTGGTATGGGGCTGGAGAAGCTTTTTTTTGATTGTGTTCACTGGAGTCTCAGAGCTATCCTGCTATTGCAGCAAGGCTGTTCACTAATTAGAAGGTTGTCCTTGGTGTGAAGGCAAAAAAATGATGACTTAAAAATTTGTTACTCCAAGCATGTAGTCAAATTTTGATATGCAAATTTATGCAAGGTTATTTCTATTAGACTTTTATAACTTTTTTATAAAGAAGTGAACACATTTATAGTTTCCTTTGGAATACAAATCAAATTGGAATAAAAACTTTATATACTTGGAAAATTTTGTTATTTTTAATGTCATCAATCTGTTTAGGAATTGTATATTTTAGAGAGTTTTAAATAAAATAGTCTTATGGCATAAACTAAAGCTGGAATAAAATAGTTTATACCTTGTATAAAATATGAATTAAACAATAAGCAGATGCCTCAGGAAATGTAGATGACACATTTTTTGTTTGAGACTTCCATGAAGCATTTGTGATGACTAAATTTCATTTGGACAGGACCTAAAGAAGTCTTGTCACAGCGAGTTGGGCTACAGAAATGACCTTTTGCTATTAGAAAGAGTCTGGAGAAACAAAATTATATACTTCAAAGTGTCTCGTTAAAATATAAATATAATGAAATGCCATATAATCAAAATGTCATTTATCAAAGTTTCTTGTTGAAAGACAAATAGGAAAAGAAAATGGATATTATCCTAGATTATTAAAATGAGTGTCAAGACAACTAAATTGGACTGAACTAAGGCAATAAAAATGCTAAAATGAAGTATGTGCATAAAGGCATTCAAATTCTTCATTTTT
Organism: Pedetes capensis; assembly: GCA_007922755.1. Taxonomy (NCBI): domain Eukaryota; kingdom Metazoa; phylum Chordata; class Mammalia; order Rodentia; family Pedetidae; genus Pedetes; species Pedetes capensis. The sequence continues at coordinate 7,380 of VMDO01021009.1, forward strand.
CCTGGTGATAGGTGAAAGTTGGTCATTGGAACTGAGTTAACCAAACCAAAGTAAATATCTGTTTGTAACTGGTTTGTATTTACAAAGTACAAACAAACAAATATTGTGTATTTTTTTTTTTTTACAAAATGCTTTTTTGTCATTTTTTTCCAACTGCATAATGTGAAGCCTGTAAGGCAGTTATTATTTTTAGTTAGCTGATGTGGAAATTGAAAAACATATTTGCATGACCAAGTTCTCATTACTAGCAAATAATACTAAGAACTGAAAACTTTGTAATGTTTCCCTTTATTTCCTCTCAAAAATTAATATTTCAGCTAAATTTTCTTCTGAAACAAAGTGTAAGATTTTATTTTCCCTCATAATTCCTTAGGAAATCATCCCTCTGGTAGCCACTGAGGAGGGGGTAAATATTTTCCAGAGAAATATGCAATATTCATTTTTAAACAATCTTGTGATTTCAGTAGGTTAATTAAAGGTCCAATTAATTTATAAGATGTGAAGAAAAATTCTTTAACGTACCCAATTCAATGCAGTGATACTATTACCTGACCATTATAGTACAGATTGGGTAGCTCTTATCTAAAATACTAGGGATCTGAAATGTTTTGGATTTCGTTTGTTTTTTGTTTTTTGTTTTTTTTAGAATATCTGCATATAAATGATGCAATATCTTGGGGATAGGACCCAAATCTAAATATGAGATTGATTTAGTTTCATACGCACCTTTTACTCATAACTTAATGGTAATTATACATAATATTTTTAGTGTACTTGTGTTTGACTGGGACATGCCAACTGAGGTCAGGTGTGAAAATTTTCACTTGTGGTGTCATGCCATTGCTCAAACAATTTGGGACTTTGGGGCATTTTGACTTTTGGATTTTTGAATTAGAGATGCTCAATATGTACTCTGTTGTTGTTGTTAGGTGCCATTGAGTCGGGTCCAACTCATAGTGACCCTCTTAGGGTTTTCAATGGCTGACTATTTTGGGATTGCTTTGGGAGTGGGTTGCCACACCCTTCTCTTGTTTTTTGTGGTGCTGTGGAACAAACTCAGTCCTCAAAGAGTGTGTAGTAGCACTTTAAGCACTGAGCTAAACCCCAGACCATGTACTTTATATTACAATGTAAAGTAAAAAAAAAAATATAAAGTTCCCCTATAGTATTTAACAGGGCTGGGATTTAGCACAGTTGGTAGAGTGCTGCACTGTAGTCTCTGAGGTCCCGAGTTCGATTCCCAGCACCGCAAAATAGGAGAAGGACATGGCAACCCACTCCCAGTTAGCCACTGAAAACCCTATGAGGGTCACTATGAGTCGGACTCGACTCGACTGGCACCTAACAACAACAACAACAACATAGTATTTAACATTGCATGCATACTTACTACTTTCAAGGTACGATTTATCTAGATTTATCTAGCTAAGCTTATTGATCTTACAGTCTAGCGCTGTCCCTAGTAGCATGAAACAGAACATTGAGAAAGTGTTTGCTCCAATTGTCCTCATAGCCATCATCTCTGCTCTGGCAAGACCTGCTGACTCTTGATTTCCACCTAATCTGTAGAAACATTGATTCTGACCTATTCCTAAAGGTATAATGTCAAGGAAGGGGATTTCTCTTCACCTTATTAGAATGAGGCCAAATCTTGTTGGTATTAATTTCCAACAGACTTAAGAATGGGAAGGTGTTTGGGTGGCCTAAATAGGAAACAATGTCACAATGGGCTAAAAGATCAAAAGTTGTAGTGGGCAATCACATGCCTATTTCTAGAAAGATAATTAACAGCTATATTTGCTCCCTGATTTTTTATAAGATAGTTGCAAATCATTTTTCTTCAAACCAAATTCTATCTCACATAGCAATCTTCCAATGTACTAACTTCTTACACAGAAACAACTCCCCCCCACATACTTTTTGAGGTAAAGGAAAGTGAAAACATAGCAACTTAGAAAACCAAGCACAATTGACCAAGAAGAAGGGAGAAGAACATTTCTGAAATTCCAAGTTCTCAAAGATATAAACTAAGCTAAAAGCTGTTTTGTGAAGTACAGTGATGGGCCACCTACAGTAAATAAGCAGAAAATTTGCCCTTCTCTTACAGGTTTTCCCTCCCAGATGAACATGTACACCTGGGACATGGAGACCTACACATACAGGCCTAGGGTTGCAGTGTCCTACCAGAGATGATGGTGAGGAAGGATGAAAATTTTGGGGACAAGGGAAGTAAAGGGCTTCTCTCAGCCTAGAAGTTGATCTTAACAACTGAGAATTCCAGGACAAATAGATGAGAGAAGCTGCTGTGGGAACTGCAAAAACCAGTGCTTCCTTGGTAATCTCATCAAATCAGACTATGTACTATAATTATAGTTAACAGATGCAGGATAAAAGACAGAAAATTTAGGGTACATGGGAAGAAAGAGAACCCCCCCACTCTAAAGTCTGATGACATTTCCCACTGATGAAAAACAAAAAACAACAACAAAAACCCCAACAAAAACAAAACAAAACAAAACAAAACAACACAAAAGTTTTAATTCAAGGCATCTGTTCACAACCTCCACCAGCTGAGGGATCAAATATACCTAACTCATTGATAAGATCAGTAAAGATTGCCTACATGGAAACTAGTGTCATCTTCCTAGGGGGTCTCAAAGAAGAGTTTTGGAAATAACAAAAAGACTATGCTTTACTTAGGCCCTAAATGTTTATAATCTTTAACTTTGACATTACTAGCATCCTTCTCCCATCCGCAAGCCAAACACTACACCTACATCCCATAAAACCATCTTACAATTTAATTTACACAAGGATATTCTTTAGGATAAGAATAGGTAAATCATGTTGCCTTTTCTTGTAGTGAATTTTTGACTAATATTTAAGTCTTGTCTAGTTCTTAAACCTAGTTAAAATAGGCACAAAATCATATATATAATCATATATATATATACACACACACTATATGTATATATGCATATATAGTATATATATATATATATATAGTAAAGACACTCAAGGGTACCTCTCTCTCTAGATGCCTGTTCTTGCTCCAAAGCATGTATTATCTCTTACCCTTTATCTAAGAAACTTCAAACTGCTTCACTATCTTACTGACTCATCCTAAAATTCATTTTTGTGATACAGCTAAGGACCCAGGTTTCACCTGAGTGGAGGTCCCAAGAAAGGAAATTCTTCATGTTAAGGCAATAGGAGTGCTGGATTGCAATCCTCACCACCAATGACATTGGGACACTGAACCTTTGTGCTTCTTACAGATGGAGCATAAAGGAAAAAAGAAAGCGAAATGAGTAGAAGGGAGGATTGTGCTTTTAATCACACATTTGAGTATCTTTTTTTTTTTTAGGACTTCAAACATTTTGTAGATTTCAAAATGTGTGTGCCTCATTTTTTGCTTACTTAACTAAACTATTCACAATCAATTTACTTCCAGTAAAGTGTATTGGAAATGAGGGGAAAAATGAGCAAAACCTGAAATTTTAAAATTTGTACATTTCAAAATATCTGGACTGGGAATTCACACATTATTTTGATAAAAAGTAAGTTTTTCAAGCTGGGCTTGGTGGTGCACGCCTATAATCCCAATGACTGGGGAGGCAGAGGCAGGAGGATTGCAAGTTTGAGACCAGAGGCAGTCTGTAATTTAGTGAGACCTTGTCTCCAAAAGGAAAAAAATGGGCTGGGGGTACAGCTCAGTGGTACAGCACTTGCAAAGCATGCAACTATGAGGCTGTGGGTTCAACCACCAGTACCTAAATAAATAAATAAATAAATAAATAAATAAAATAAGTTTTTCATTTAGGTGCGGTAATACATTCCTATAATCCCAGTGACTTCAGAGGTCAGAGATAGGAGGATCATGAGTACCAGCCTGTGGAATTTAGGGAGACCTAGTTAAAACAAAACAAAACAGGGCTGGGGATTCAGCCTGGTAGTAGAGCACTTGCAAAGTATGTGTGAGACCCTGAAGTACTAGGGAAAGAAAAAAAAGTTATTCTCTGATGGGTAAATGGGAAACAATAGAGTACTGTTGATGTAAAATAACTCTGATTTAAGGAAAAATGAAAATAACTTTATTCTGAGACAAATATGAGTGACAATAGTCTATGAACATGGATTCAAGTTATCCTGAATGACATGTTCCACCATGGAACAGGTTACACGAACTTTTATTGTCATGGAACAAAAGGAAGCCATAAATCAATACAACTTACCAAATACATTGGTAGGAAGATCAGATAGACAAGGTATAGCAAAGTAAGTGAAATATACAAGTTTTTGATGTTAGAGCATTCCTTAGGGTTGGTAGAGACTAAAAGTCTAAGCTTAATGACATGCTGAGAAGTTTATTAGGAGAATGTTAGGTCAGATACAAAATTTAAGATAATTGGGTATAAAGAGCCTAAGAGAAGATAATTTTGGCTTGTTACCTACCATCTCTCCACAGCTAGGAGGTTCTAGTTAGCCAAGATCCAGTTGTATGCAGAATCTTTAATATAGATGCAGCTTCTTCAGAAAACTTCAGTTCACAACATTTTTTATGAGGTTAGCAATTCTGGAAGGGATTTTCTTCTCCAAAGGAATTCTACACCTTATAAATTTAAACTATTATCTTTCTTTTAAAGAGCTCAGGATCCACATAAATGGCAAGAGAAAGAACACAGAATACACGTCCTAATACAATTTGGGGATTCTGGCTCCTTTGGCAAAGTAGATTCCCTTGAGCTCCCCATGCCTGTAATCTCAGTTACTCAGTTTGCTGAGGTAGGAGGATGGTGAAGTGGAGGCCAGAGACAGTCTATGGAATTTAGTATGACCTTGTCTCAAAATAAAAAATAAAAAGGGGGCTAGGAGTGTAGCTTAGTGGTAGAGCATCTGCCTCGCATGCAAGAGGCCTTGGGTTCAACGCTCAGTACTACACGAGAAAATCTTTGAAATAAAAATTCAACTGCCTCTATTTGGGCTTCCCTTTCATCACTACAAGGCAGTAAGCATAATTCTGGAACGTGTTTCATCTCATACTTAACTTTTATAAGAAAACCAAACAAAACAGAACATCCAACCCGGTTTCTTTGGGCAGTGGTTCTCAAACATCATCATCCCATGGAAGGTGTGAAAACATGCATTGCCTGGCGCCACCTCCAGAGTTTCGGCTTTATTAGGTCTGGGGTGAGGCTTGGGAATTTGCATTTCTAACTAGAGTCCGTTCCCAGGGGTTGTCGATACTTCTGGTCCAGAATCTGCGATTGGAGATTCACTGAGCTCTCTAAGATTCCTGCCGGCCTTCTCCAAATGAAACTTTACGGGTGTCTGCAGCACCTCTGCTGAGGAACCCTATCCCTTAAGCGCCCGGTGCTTTGCATGGGGTTGGCCCAGAAACATTCCTTCCCAGGATAGTCACTGACACTGACAAGGAAGAGGGCAGATAATCGCTAGACAGCAACTGAGGTTAGGCGAACCCACTTGCGAGCAGTTGGCCTTTGCACGTGATCGGCTGGGCGTCTACACTCTGTACTAGTCTTCTACCTCTTCCCCACCCCCAGGGCCTGAAGGTCCCAGCGGAGCCTCCGGGTCAGCGGCCTTGGCCCGCCATGGCGCTGCTGAGCGCGTTCGCGTTCCTCTGCTGCCTGCTGGCCGCCTGGCACGGCCGTCCGGGCCGCGGGCTGCCCCTGGCACCGGCTGGCGGCGGGACTCCCGCCCGGGCGGTGGGTGAGTGGCCGGCGGCCGTTTCCCCCTTGGGAGCCGCGGAGGACGCGGAGCGGAAGGGCAGCTCCGAGTCAGCCCCGCGCGTGGGCGGCGGGCAGCGGGGAGCGAGCGAGGCCGCGGGCCCAAGGTCGCGGTGGGCTGGGGACAAACCAGCGCCAGTGGTGGCGCTGCGAGCGGCGCGGCGGGCGGACGTCGCCCGCGGGGCGTTTGTTTACGTCCTGCGTCTCGGCTGCTCCTAGGAGAGAAAAGGAGCCGCGGCAGGGCCCGCGGGACAAGGGAGCCCGGCGTCGGATGCTGGCACCCGCAGCGGCCCGAGGCCGCCCGGAGCGGAGGGACCCGCGGAGGCTCCCGGCAGAGCTGCTCCTGTCCGGCTCGGGGAGGTCGGCGGCTCTTTCTGCCGGTCCCTCAGCGGAGGGCGGCCACAGTCCGGGAGCTACGCTTCGCTTCCTGCATCTAGGAGTTAGTCGGAGAAATCCCTGGACCTTCATTTCACCTAGGCGCCCACTAGGCTCCCTGCGGCGGGACCCGTTTTAGTCATTTCCAGCATTGAATACGGTTTCTCAAACTGTGGTCAGCCACCACCACAAGCAGCAGCAGCAACTAAACTTGTTGGAAATGTGAAGTTTCATCCCAACTCCAGACCGACCTAATAGGAAACTGAGGAGGGGACAGTCTGTTTAACAAACCCTCCAGGTGATTCTATTGACGCTAAAGTTGGAGAATCACTAGTCCAGGCTCCATGAATGTTTGAAAGGAGATTATATTCTGTTTTGGGGAATAGGTAATAGGTGTCCCTGAGGCTCATAGCAGTGTTTAGTATTGAAAGGTGTGTGTGTGTGTGTGTGTGTGTGTGTGTGTGTGTGTGTGTGTGTGTGAGAGAGAGAGAGAGAGAGAGAGAGAGAGAGGCAGAGGCAGAGAGAGAGGCAGGCAGGCAGGCAGGCAGGCAGAGGAGACAGACTTCAGGAATGCTTTGGGGGAATCTCTTCTCCTTGTCCCAGAGCCAAGCTCTCAGGACTCAGCTGTCAGGCAGTTGGAAGCAAGAACTGTAAATCTGTTTTCCCAAACTGAGGCAAATGCCAGTCTTAGCAGGACATTGCCCCCTAAAATACTTAGGTATGCTGACTTCTGCTTTCATTATAGGTGGAGGTATATTTCTTTAATGTGACTCTTTTGGGTTTTGAGAGAACATGTCTCAGGTTGCATGGGCCCATCCAAGGACAAATTAACCTTTTTGGTATTAATGGTCTGATTGCTGAACATTCTGGGGATGATGTGAATCTCCACATCTTCCTGTTTGTGGGGAGCTACAAGGTTGAGTCGTCTGCTGCAGCAGAGGAAGGCAGAGAGGTTAACAGGCGTCAAAAGTCAGAAGTGTTGACTCAGTGGTTTCACAACGCATATATTATTTTACATGTTTTCCATTTGATGTGACCTCGCCCTCCTTCCTCTCAGTCCCCAATGTTCATACTTCCACCGTGCCTGCTTTCTTCTTGTTTTGTGTTAGTGTGTTTGAACTTCCAGTATCAGTTTTCTGCCCTGCTACGTCCAGGTGGCCTGAGGATAACAATCCTGGGAACATTCACCTGTGTGTGTTTGGTTCCAATTCTTTAGACTGAGCAAGCTCGCACCTGCTAGTATTTAGTATGTAGGAACTGACATTATAAACGAATACACACCTATTTAAACAACCACTGGACTGTGGTTCAATGGGATCTTTATGGTAAATTATATTTTTGTTCACTTAAAGATTTGCTTGTATAATTTTGAGCGTTTATCTAGATATGTTGAACACACACACACATTTTGAGCACTCTTTTGAAAGGATTGTGTGTAGAAAAAGAAAGTAATTGTTGTGTAAAGGACTTGGGACTCTGAACCAGGAAACCTGGATTGGAGTATGTGTGGGTTCTGTCATATGCCAGATCGGGGGCCTTAGAAACACACACACACACACATACACGCACACACACACACACATTTTCTGTACAATTTCATTAGAGATGTGAGTTGAGGCCTCCAGAGGTTCATTATTTGTAAGTCTCAGGCTAAGAACCTGGCTGAGTTCTGTTCTTGGTTTCTGTTTAAATACATGTGTCTGTGAGTCTAAATAATTACTGCCTCATTTATGTATCTGGCAATGTGCTGTAATACAAAGAACACTGGAGTCTAGAGAGACTGGTTCCAGTTTACCTTTCATTACTGAGTTATGTAATCTTGGGGAAATCCTGAAATCTGCCTTAGCCTAATTGTCATCAATTATAAAAAATGTTTGCTAAGGGCCTAGGTTGGTCAGACATACTCTGGATGCCTAAGATATATACATCAGGTACTAGATTACATCAAATGGATGTACCCCTAATGCATTTCAAGTTTTGGGTTCACAGTATCTCATCTTTAGGTGTCATTATCTATTTTCATATGAGGCGAGTGAGACAGATATCTGACTATGAGCACACACAGGGGAGCAGTTTATGCAGTGGTTAAGATAACATGGATTCTGGGGTGCAATTCCTGATTTCATATTGTGGCTCTGTTGTATACAGCATATGTGACTTGGATTTAATCTCTGTGCATTGCATTTCCCTACCTGTAAAATAGAGAATAACATTGAACTAATACATGTAAAGCATATAAAACAGTACTAAAATATAATAAACACATTGTTGTCAGGTGCTGTCAAGTTGGTTGGACTCATAGTGACATTATGTACAACAGAACAAAACACTACCCAACACTGTGCCATGTTCTGCACTATTGTCAGTGCTTTTTTGCTATTCATAGGTTTTCAATGGTGGATTATTTTGGGAGTAGATTGCTAGGTCCTTCTTCCTATCCTGTATCACTTGGTATTCCCAGGTGTTCTCCCATCCAATGACTAAATAAGGCCAACCCTGCTTAGTTTCCAAGATCAGGCAGGATCAGATGCCAGGGTGCTATGGCTGCAGATATCCTCACAGAAGACAAATATTCCCATTTCACAGATGAAATAGGCCAAGACCACACACTTATTAGGAGGTGGAGCTTGGGTTGGAAGTCAGGCAGTCTGATTCTGGAGTCTCCACTCTCACCCACCACACTATTTTCTTTTCTGTGCAGTTTACTACACTTTAACATCCTACAAATGATACAAATATATATGTTAATAAAAATGAGATGCACTGTATGTTTACACTCCGAAGAAAAGGCAGCCTGCAGGATGACTATAAGCTATATGGTACCTCTACTTTATGTGCTGGATAAATTATATCTAAACTAGAGATAAGGGCATTTTCTGCATTATATAATAACAAATTACTCTTGGAAGATATTTGCAAGTGTTGACTAAGTACTGAGTCACTGACTATAAAGAGTATTTTATGTCTACTTTCATCTGGATCTCTTTTCTACCAGTTCTTTAAGTGTGAAGTTGTTTTATAAAATTATAACAATAAAGCTTGCAAGAAACAGTGACCAAAAAGATAACTCATCTTTTCCACCTTAACAAATTGACTGTATTTTTCCAGAATTGCGTTTTAAGTTTTAATATCTTTGCATAGATAAAAGTTTGCATTCTACTTGTTTGCTTTTAGTGTAGTACATGCTGCTATGTCACTTCTGATGTGTTTCTGATGTAACTTAGTTGAAATCAGAGTAAATTCAAAACTGTATGCTTTCATAGTGTATTTTGAAGGTCTTTTAAACAAAGTTAAAGACCACAATCTGAGAAAAAAATGTACAGAACACTTATTAAATTGATGGTAATTAAATCAATGTAAGGGAAATGTGTTCTCTTTTGCAGCTCCAAAAATTAGTTCTGTTGTTCTTAAGGTTCCTATGCTTCTCGAAAGGGACTAAATCATGATTATTGAAGCTGGATGTTAATCATGTAAAATCTACAGGAAAGTGTGAAGAACATCTCGATGTTAATTGTGTATGAGAAGGCAGCAAAATCATTGCATTTATATATAAATTATGTATAAGCAAATGTGAGGGCCTATGTAAATGGAGGCTCAGATTAGCTGGATATATTTGAGCAAATTTTCTAATTGACCCAGCATTAGTTTCTTAATTCTAAATTCAGAATCATAATCCTGACTTCATAGAGTATTTTAATGAATGAAGTGACATAGTGTATTTAAATGGCTTAACAGTGCCTGGCATATAATAAATACTTAATAAAGAGAGAGAGCTCAACTCCAGCCTACCCCGACTTGATGGCACCTAACACACACACACACACACACACACACACACACACACACACACACACACACGGGTGGGGGATAGAGAGGGGGGTACTACTTGCTCTAGTATTTGTCTCAATGCAGTAACCTTTCTTAACCTGATTTCCCAGCAGGAATGCATTCAAATGGGTTCAACTTCTCCCTGAAAGCTCAATGGGAGCATCCTCTTTAACAACTGCTTTCTGTAATATTAACATTTTGTGCAGGTATATGATGCAAGATGTGCATCTATTAAATAACTTTTAAGAACTCCTGAAAATTACTATTTTGACAGATGGCTACTACTAAAGCTGCATTTTCTTTAAGGCTGAGAGGCAAAGTTGTATGAAAATTGAGATACACATTTCCTGGTTCTGCACTCTACTTACTTGTGCAACCTTGGGAAACTAAATCATATTTCCATATCAAGTTTTTATAAGAGAAATGTAAATAATTTTCCAAATCTTAAATTCTGCAAGGAGGAATCCTATTAAGACATAATAATAAATGATCACTGGCCTCTCAGAAGGCTGTCTCCATGAATTTTACTAATCAAACTCATCTTTGTTCTATAAGCTTTGTTAGACAATCATTCTAACTACGATCTCATCAATTCTGACATCTAAATAGTATATTCTTCCTGATGTTCTTCAAATCTTCATCTTCTCTAAGGGAAAGACTGTATTGAACTTCATGGTGGAAAAATACTCAAATTATGAAGTTTTTCCTTCTTCAAGAGAAGCAACTGTCTCAAGTCTTTCTGTAAATATTCATATGGGAATTCAAAAAGAGAAGTAGATTTATCAACATTTCTTTTCCCATCAACAGGACACTTTTGGCATGTGACTGACTTACACTTAGACCCTACTTACCACATCACAGATGACCACACCAAGGTGTGCGCTTCATCCAAAGGTGCAAATGCCTCCAACCCTGGCCCTTTTGGAGATGTCCTGTGTGATTCTCCATATCAACTTATTTTGTCAGCATTTGATTTTATTAAAAAATCAGGACAAGAAGCATCTTTCATGATATGGACAGGGTAAGTGAATATATAAACACTCTTACTTTTGATCTTTAATGTCTTAAGATTCATGAGAATGCTGAATTCCATAAAAGAGAGTAATTATGTTTTAAGGATTATTTGGGTTAAAAACATTATGTCAAACCAGTCAAACCAATTGTTCTTTATTAAAAAACAACTTTAGAAATTCTCTTTTTGCAATATAGACTTTCGATATATGTCAGTGTTAACTAAGAGATGACTCCATAAATAGCACAGTTGCATAAATATCTTGAGGTATAGGTTAATGTAATAATAGATCTTGATTAAATAATTGGACAAAAGACAGCAATGGGAGTTAGTCAGTGATAACAAATATGTGAATGCCGTTATCTGGTGCAATAATTAACTAGTTCTATCCGTCATATTTGAGTGAAGAGGCCTATGTTTCTCATATCTAGAATAATGAGCATAGCTAATCTTTGTAGAGTGTTCACTTTGTGCTGGGTATTGTTTTAAATAATTTATACATTGAAACTTATTCAATCTTTATATATAATAGCTGTTATTATTATTTCCGTTTTATGGATGAGGAAATGAAGACACTGAGCATCTAAATAACTTGTCCAAGTATATATACTGAGTAATTGGCAAAACTGGGATTTGCATCCAGGCCTTTTGGCTCTGAAGTCTGTGCTTTACTAATACTATAGTTTTTTGCTTCTCATAAATATTTATTCAGGTAATGAAATAGTTGGGTATTTCTACTTTTTTGTTTTGCATTTCTGTTTTCTTTTCTTATAGGATTGTCTGGGAGGATAAGTAGGTGGAGAGTAAAGAGTAGTTTACTCTGTTTTTGTTTTTGTTTTTTGAGACAGGGTCTTGCTGTGTTGTCCAGGCTGGTCTTGAACTCCTAGGCTCAAGCAATCCTCCTGCCTCAGCCTCTGGAGTAAATGATACTACAGGTGCACCAGCATATCTGGCTACTCATTGACCTTTTAATTGTAATCTGCTATTTTAGAGTGGAAGTTTCTGATGATAGGCACAGCAAGGTATCATGATTAAATCTGGTGACTTCTTATAAAATGGATTTTGTTGTTTATAATTCTGTTTCTTTTTAAGTGATAGCCCACCCCATGTTCCAGTAACTGAACTCTCAACAGACACTGTTATAAAGGTGATCACTAACATGACAACAACTGTCCAGAACCTCTTTCCAAACCTCCAGGTTTTCCCTGCACTGGGAAATCATGACTATTGGCCACAGGTAAATTTGACTATCAACTTCCAGAACTGCGTAGAGGACTTTTCCCATTTGTATTTTCAAAATTATGACACTAATTAGCCAATGGTAAGGTGTGGGAAATGGGTTTTGAGGAGGGAGCATGTACTACTAATGATAATAATCTAAGAAGTCCAGACAAATGTTTGGATAGTTTAAAAGCATTTTAAAAAATAACTTATAAAAGTTATATCAGTAGTGACTTTTCAGAAAAAGTTTGTGGATTGCTGGTTCCTATTTTCCTTTAAAATCATCTTTAGTTTCTCCTTTCTCTTGAATAATTTTGTTGCTCATTGGCATTTTCATGAGAAGTTTAACAAGAAAGATCAATGTTGACAAATGTTTGCTTTTTCCAGAATTTCTATCAGGCATACAAAGATCTGCACACATTGATAGAAACTAGATTGTGATTGAAAACAAAAAAGTAACAGACTACTGTAACAACCAAAGGGACAGGCCCATGTTCCATTCCAGTTTATCTAATTAAGATATGATTCAAGGCAGAAACTGTGTTTGAAATATTTAATGCCTGCAGTAACACTGGCTGCAGTCAATCAGAGCCACCTGTGCATAACAGCTGGATACCAGTTGTGATTACAGTGTTCTGTTATAGCAGTGTGGATTCATTCATTTGTACACATTTAAGACATCCCAGAGATTGTTGTTTAGTTCAGGGCTTGGAGAACTGTGGCCTGTGGTTCAAATTTGCTCATTGACTGTTTTGTAAATAAAATTTTATTGGAATACATGGTGTTTCCATTCATTCTATATTGTCTAAGGTGGCTTTTGTGCTACAATGGCAGAGTAGAATAGTTGTCACAGAGGAAGAACATAAGGCCCCTAAGCCTGATGGAAATTCTGTCCTTCCCTTTATAGAAAAGTTTGCTGACCCCTCATCTGAATCAACCCTCCTTTTTTATAGATAGAAAACTGAGGCCTAGAAATGTTGAGTTGCTCATCCAAGCGCTCACAAGCACTAGTGGCAGATCCCACATTCTGGAGTTTTTCACCCCAATTAAATGAACATCCTTTCATATATCCTTTGTGGTTGCAGACTAACATACTCAGTATTTCCTAAATATGATGTTTACTTTGTCCACATTTTTTTACTTTGCTTGGGATATCTTTTCCATTTTGTGTCATGTGGATGCTAAGTGGGGGTTTTGATTATTTTGTTGTTGTTAGTAGGTGCCATGGAGTCAGGTCTAACTCCTAGTGAACCCTCATAAGGGTTTCAATGGCTGATTGGTTTGAGATTGCTTCAGGAGTGGATTGGCATGTCTTTCTCCCATTTTTGTGGTGCTGGGGATTGAAACATATCCTCAGACAGTGTGGCGCAGTACTGTACCAACTGAGCTAAACCCCAGCTCCTTTGATTATTTAGCTAATATAAATTGAATACGTGTTGTTGTTAGGTGCCATTGAGTCATGTCCGACTCATAGGGCCCTTATAGGGTTTTCAATGGCTGATTGTTTCGGGATTGCCATGGGAGTGGATTGCCATGTTCTTCTCCCATGTTTGTGGTGATAGGAATTGAACTTGGGACCTTAGAGACTGCAGAGCGGCACCCTAGCAACTTAGCTAAATCCCATCCCCAAATCCCATCCCATAAATTGAATATAGTGATTTGGAAATGTTGTACTGTAGAACAATCTTAAGTTTCAGGTGATTTCTCATCCTTTACCTTTAATCTTGGGATGAACAATATGTGAGTCTTTGTGAGTCACACCCTCAACTGGTAATCAGCTTTTATTACTGTTAAGATGCTAGACTACACAGTACAAGGCATGGGGACAAATAATCTTTAGAAGCCTGAGGTTACAGACATCATTTTTATGTGCCTTAGATGACAGACAGGAAATGTGGAGGTCAGAGCCATATTCATTAGCATTTATATCTCTATCCTGCCCTGGTTCTATGAGCTTGATCATAGGTAATTTACATAATGTTCCTCATCCATAGATCACTAAGTTATAAATAGGCCAAATGATATCTGCTTTGCCAAGTTTTATGAGAATTAGTGATAATGTACAAAAAGATTCTATCTTACTTCCTGGCATTTCATAAGCCCTTAAAGAGTGGGGTGGTGGTTATTAAGGAGAGTGAAGAGAAGGGCCTTTCTTTCTTTATGTTATCTTTTAAAACAGAAAATAGAAATAATTCCCTAATTTCACAAATGCTTTGTGTGGTTTTTTTTCAGTTTGTAAAAAGACTCCCTCCCAGCTTATTTCACTGTTAGCAATACTTTATGAAAACAAAGGCAATGGGTGATAATATGACAAAATTTATATGACAAAAAGATACTTTATGATAAAATTTTATATATTCAATAATATTTTTTTAAAAAACAAAATATATTGATGTGATTTAGGCTGCCATAAAGAGTCTTCTTCAAATCAAAAACGTGTGATTATCAATCTTCATTTAAGGAGTTGAAAAGCTTCCTAATAGTTTTAGGATTTCAAAGGACTTTGTTAAATTCTTGAATCATGAAGTTTTTCCCATTCCCTTAGCATGGTTCACCAGACACTGCATAATCAGGGCCAAACCTGTTTTCCATGAGCATATTTTCATATCTTTCTTGTGCATGGACATACTCTGAAACATGAGCTTTTCTCTGTATGTGGCCCACACGCCTATGCCTTTGTGTGTGTGTGTGGCCATTTGTTTTGCTTTAATCGCCTTTGTTGTCAACTTGATGAAATCATTAGTCAAGCCATGGTTGAAATACTGTCTTCACTGTCCCTGACTTGATTGTTCCTGCATCTCTACTCCCCAGGACGTCTATAGTAACACTAGGCAAAATGTTTTATGGTTAGTTGATCACATTTTGTTCCCCCTTCCCAATTAAAGTATGTTGTTCTTAGGTGCTGTTGAGTCGATATCCAACTCATAGCGACCCTATGTACAACAGATGAAATGTAATTGCTTGTGCTTTTCTGCTATTCATAGGGTTTTCAATGGCTGATTGTTTTTTGGGGGTGGGTTGCTAGATCCTTCTTCCAGTTAAATTATAGATTCCTTAAAGTCTAAATCTATCTAGTATTGACCCTTATATCTAGAGGTGCCTAACATACTAGTCCATATTCAAGTAATGTTTAATTTAATTAATCCATATATCTTTAAAGTTTCAATGGTGGATTATATTGTTTGTGGCTAGGATCAGCTGCCAATAGCCACCAGTAAGGTGTATGATGCTGTGGCCAACCTCTGGAAGCCATGGCTAGATGAAGAAGCCATTAGTACTTTAAGGAAAGGTAAGTGAAAGATGTCTGTATATTATCTACTTTTTTATTCATATTGTTTAGGATTAAATATTTTGCTGTTTTCTGGGTTCTTCTAGTTCTGGAGAGCCTCTGCACCCACTTTTTATGGAGCACAGTAACTAGTAATATTGCTTTGTGATATATGTTGTGAACCTGTTTATCTTGTAAGGAAGTTCTTTCCCTTCCTACTCTATCCCTAATCAAGATGTTCCACATGAAGCAAAAGCTGTTTTGAATTCAAATATAAGTAAAAATATATGTTTTTAACTGGAAAATGGATTGAGGAGAATGAACACTATCTTTTAACCAAGAGAGCACATTTTTATGAAACAAAGAGCTGATATAGTGAGAACAAGTAGAACTTTTAACCTGGTCCTTGAGGTGCTTAGAAAAGCAAAGCAAAGTTAGTGCCTAGTAAGTCCTTCCCCAGATGTCATCTGCCTACCTCCACCATCCCAGAGAGGTGATGGCTGAATCCCTGAGAGTGAAGCCAAAGCTGCAATGGAAACCCCAGGAAGTTAGAGATGCTAGGAAGTGGAATATCTGCTGGTAAAACATGCAGGCAGCAAGCAGAGCCATAGTAGATAGCCCCATGTGGACTTTAGTCAGCAGAGCCTTAGGGGCTGGGTTACCCAAGTCTTTTGAAGCCCACATCCCACCACTACATGCCCTGGATGCCAGACATGGAACTACAGGATTTAGTGTTTGCCCCAGTGGTTTTTTGTCTTGCTAGTCTGATCATTCCTTCCTATTTTCCTTTTCCTCCCTTTTGGAGTGGGAGTATGTGTTAGTCAATGTTTTGTCACTGTGATAAAATACCTGAGAAACAACTTAACAGAGGAAAGAATTATTTTGGTTCACAGTTTCAAAGGTCCATGGTCAACAGGCTCCATTGCTTGTAGGCCTGTGGTGATATAGGCACATCATGGCAGAAGGATATGGTGGAAGAAAGCTGCTCATCTCGTGGCAGCCAGGAAGCAAGAGAGAAAAAGAAGGGGCAAGGGCCAGATATAAAGTGTACCCTTCAAAGACATGCCCACAGTGACTTACTTCTTCCATTTAGGCCTTTTGCCTAATAGTTTGTTCAGGTATGAACTCATTAATTGGCTATTCCATTGATGAGGTAAGCACCCTTATGAGCCAGTCTCCTCTCAACAGGGCCATCAGGTGGGGACCAAGTCTTCAACACATGAACCATTAGGGACATTTCAGATCTAAACAATAACAAAATATATGTTGGAAAATAACATGTTTTCAACTTTTCAAGGGTTTCCAGGTAAGAGTTTGCCTTGAGTCTCTGAGGAGACTTTGACCTTGGACTTTTGAAAAATGCTGGAACTGTTGAAGCTTTGGAGTCTCTTGGATATAGACTAAAACATTTAGAATTATGAGATGGACATGAGCCTTTGGGAGCCAGAGACAGAATGTTGTGGTTTGGATGGGAAGTGTTCCTCCAGAAAGCTCATGTGCTGAAGCCTTGTTGCCTAGTTGGTGGTGCCTTGAGACCTGCTTGGCTCATGAGGGATCAATCAATGGATTAATCCACTGATGAGTTCATAGCTTAATGGGCTATTAGCACATGGAGCCTATGTGGAGGAAGTAGGCCACTGGGGGCTTGCCTTTGAAGGGTATATCTTGTCCCCAATCTCTTCCTTTTTCTATTTCCTGGCTGCTATAAGGTGAGCACTCTTTCTCTACCATGTTCCTTCACCATGATGTACTACCTCACCACCAACCCAGAATCATGGAGCCAAGCAACCATGGAATGAAACCTCTGAAACCGTGAGCCAAAATAAGTCCTTCCTCCTTTAATTTGATTTTCTCAAGTATTTTTTCACAGTGACAGAAGGCTGACTAACATAGTAACCTTCTCCAGTGGTTCTCAGTCCATCAATATGCAAGTTCCTGACATGTTCTGAGCTTAACAGGGATGTCTATCTGTCAAACCAAGACTTCAGTGCTTTTAAATTTTTGAGACAGTTAATAAGTTAATGGATAGACTTCTCTCAGTTTAGTTTTTCTTTCACTATTTTCTTTAAACTTTTGATTTTTGCCACTATTTTTGCTGTTGTTTTTGCTTGCACTCAGCAAATCACAGTATGTTTGAATTTGACACCTGCTATCTTAGAATTATGGGAGAAGGATGTAGCAATCCACTCCCAAGGCAATCCCAAAACAATTAGCCATTGAAAATCCTGTGAGGGTTGCTCTGAGTCAGATGTGATTTGATGACACCTAACAACAACAACATCTTAGAATTGCCTACAGCCTTAGCATTGTGACATCCCATCCTATCAGATCTCCAAAGCTAAGCAGGGTCAGGGCTAGTTAGTACTTCGATGGGAGACCGCCTGGGAATAGCAAATACTGTAGGCTTGGGAGAAGGACCTGGCAACCCACTCCCAAAAAGTTAATCTGCCATTAAAAACACTATGAATAGCAGAGAAGGACTGACAATAGTGTTTCTCCTGTTGTATGTAGGGTCACCGTGAGTGGGACGCTGACTCAATGGCACCTAACAACAACAACAATCTAAGAATTAGGCCATGGTCCTGATTAACCTCTGGTCCTACATTCCCCAAACCGAAACACACTTGGAGAGCTTATATACATTGAAGGAAGAGCAACAAAGAATGATAAAGATTCCTAAATTGCTGCTCTGAATTCTAAAGAGCTCAGCTCCATGCAAAGAGAGACAGGCAGACAAGAGCTGACAGATGAAATACTGGCCCTTAGAAAAAGTCATATGATTTTCACAATGATATCAAATAATATTCACCCAAAATCCCACTAATATTCTCCCAACTTATTTACTAGAATATAATATTAATATTGGAAATCTAAAGGACTTTCTGTGAAAGCCTTAAAAGCAAAATTGATTTGGAGCAGAGATCCCCTGTGTGAAAGACCTCAAACTTTGTCCTCCCACAATCCATAGTGAGAGTTGCAGTCATCTTCTACTGTTGTTGTTGGGTACCTTCGAGATGGATCTGACTTACAGCAACCATCGTAGGGTTTTCAGGCTGATTGTTTCAGGATTGCTTCAGGAATGGATTGTCACATCCTTCTCCCATAGGGTATAAATGGAAACTTTTCAAAAATAACCCTGCTACTTGTTGTGCCATCAAGTTGGATCTGGCTCAGCAATTCTAAATACAGCAGGACGATATACTACCTATCACTGTGCCATACACAGATCTTTTTATGTTTGAGCCCATTGTTGCAGTCACTACGTTTCTTCTCATTTTGAATCATGCCACATCAACAAATGGAGATCCCAAGGGCTTTACTCCATTCCCATCATTAAGGTCTACTCTACTTTGAGTAGGCAGCTCTTCCCTAGTCCTTTCTTGAATGTCTTTCTAGACTGGGGTGGAGGGGCTCATTTTCTGGCCTGTATTTGATGGTGCTTCTCTGCTATTCATAGGGTTCTCAATGGCTATTTGTTTTGGGAGTGGGGTGCTGGGTTCTTCTCCCTAGTCTGTCTTTGTCTGGAAGTTCAGCTGTAACCTGTCCACCATGGGTGGCCCTGCTTGTTTTTAAAATACTGATGGTGAAGCTTTCAGCATCACAGCCCCCACAGCCGACATGCTGACAGACATGGGAAAACCCTGCTACTACCATAGGAAAAGTCATTAAGTGTTATGACTCCGAAGAAAAAGAAAGGAAATTAAAGAGGGAGAGGTAGTCAGGATTGAAAGCTAAGGAAAGGGTGCATAGTGAGTGGAACCAAGCAAAGAAAGCAAGACCAAGATCTCATTGGCCAGTTTTGCAAGTACCCATGCGTCAGAAGCTTTGGTGCTTATCGCCTCTGGTTCAGAAGCACAAATAGGATCATGCCTTTAAGCCTCTTCTCTGCAGAGATTGTAGCAGCTCTGGTTTATCTAACATTTTTTTTTCTCAGTGGTCTGTAGCAAGATCCATGTTTGTTCCTGTTATCTAGATTTTATATTTCACTATATCTCTCATGTTAATTCTACAATCATATAAAAGTAGAGGTCGATGTGTAAGTCTTTATTTTATAAAATTAAATCTCATTCCTTACTGCCCAAACATGTAACTATCTCTTCATCTGAATATTGGATATAACTGTTATTACCTAAGTATGTACACATTGGGCCTGGTACACAGTAACATTTCAATAAATGTTCATTAAATCTGGTTCTTATCTAAATAGTGAGAAGTAAGCCTTGACTCTTGAGTGCATTGTAAACCTTAAGAATTTGCTTGCACAATATCTGAATATATGTGTGTGTGTGTGTGTGTGTGTGTATGTATATGTGCGTTCCTAAAATGTGTTCTAAAATTGTTTTTATAGGTGGCTTTTATTCACAGAAAGTTACAAGTAATCCAAACCTGAGGATCATTAGTCTAAATACAAATTTGTACTATGGCCCGAATGTTGTGACTCTGAACAAAACTGACCCAGCAAATCAGTTCCAGTGGCTGGAAAATACACTGAACAACTCTCAGCAGAATAAGGAGAAGGTAGATTCAATAGAGGAAAATCTTAAAGGATAAACAGAATGCTAAATTTGTTTATTTATTGAACATGGTACTGAATCAGGTATTAATAAAAGTATTAAAATTTGAAGATTTAAAAAATCCATGACTAACGTCACAGCTACCTTATATCATCAACAGGAATATAAGTGAGAATAGGGCAAATGTGTTGTTGTTGTTGTTGTTAGGTGCCATTGAGTCATGTCCGACGACCCTTTTAGGGTTTTCAATGGCTTATTGTTTTGGGATTGCTTTAGGGAGTGGATTGCCATGCCCTTCTCCCATTTTTTGCGGTGCTGAGAATCCAACTCAGGACCTCAGAGACTACAGAGTGGCGCTCTACCAACTGAGCTAAATCCCAGGCTAGGGCAAATATAATGATCTTAAATAGTTTCATAACATTAGCTCTTTTTTGTCAAAAGTAGGAGAGATGGTATATTTGCTTTCTAAATTTTAGTTAGTAAACTTTCAATCTTGGTATCCAAATGTCAGTTAGTTATAGTAAATGTGCAAAAAGATTCTTACAAGTCCTTGTATTTCTTTTTCCAGGTATACATCATAGCACATGTTCCAGTGGGATATCTGCCTTATTCAAGGGGTATCTCAGCAATGAGACAATATTATAATGAAAAATTGATAGATATTTTTAGAAGATACAGCAATGTCATTGTGGGACAGTTCTATGGACACACTCACAGAGACAGCATTATGGTTCTTTCAGACAAAAAAGGTAGTGTGACATTCTGTTTGCATCTGCCTAGTCTAAGGTGCTGCAGCCAAGCAGGTGGGACCCAGTACTTTTACTGACTCAGAGCCATGTGCCAATGGTACACACCTGTAATCACAGATGGAGGCAGAGGCAAGAGGATTGCTAGTTTGAGGCAGAGGCAACCTGAATAACTTAGCAAGATCCTGTCTCAAAAAGAAAAAATAAATAAATGAATGAATAAATAAGCAAGCAAACAAATAAATAAAGGGCTGAGGGGGTATCTCTTAGTAGTGGAGCACTTGCCTAGCATGTGTGAGGACCTGGGTTATATTCCCCATTATTGTATAAAAAAAAAAAGAAAGAAAGAAAGAAAAGAAGAAAGGGAAAAAAATGATTTAGGAAATTACAAAACTTGTCAACACTACCTTTTCTGAATTATCTTAAATGGTTGTATGATATGTGTCCAAATCATAAGATTAGGCCCACAATTGGATTTCTACAGTATAAGTTCCTATTACCTGTACAAGGCCAGCCAGCATTATTTATTTGCTATCCACACAAAAGGCTCTGAAACCCTCAGCTCACTCTAATTTCCTTTTAGATCTTTGAGTTTAGAGAAATAATAATGTTTGCTACCTACTTGCTAAGCTCAAGTTTCTTTTTATGTGACTTGTCTTATTTCTTGGAATTTAAGAATGGAACACAATTTACACAATGACTTAAAATATATTAAGCTCTCTCTTGTGGCTGCTAAATTGCCATTGTTATCTACTCAGCAATAAAAGAAAATAGAAGAAGCTATAGTAGGAAACTGAGAGTAAACAACATAATAGTTCTGATTGTATAGTAGACAAGAGGAAAATAATTTGATTACTCCATTCCCATCATTAAGGTCTACTCTACTTTGAGTAGGCAGCTCTTCCCTAGTCCTTTCTTGAATTGCAGGACATTTTTGAATTGTTTACCTCTCCTCTAGAATGAGTTGTCTTAGTAAAAATGACTATTTTTCAGCTTTTGATAAATCTTTAATGTATAAAAACATAATAGATCTATATAAAATATGGTGACATGTTTATCAAATTCTTATTACATTATTATTGGAATATTGCTTTAGGTAGAGGTACAAAATGAACCTTTTTTTAAAAAATTTTGTGTGTGTAGAAGAAAAAAAGAAAAAATTTTGCATGTGTACATGTGATGGATTTGTTTTTTATAATGAGTTTTCAAATATATGTAAAAGGAGAGAGAATGATCCACAACAAACCCCTGTGTACTCGTCGTTCATATTAACATTTATCAAGAGTTTGCCACATTTGTTTTACCTATCATGTATATGACATTATAATATATGTAATTTATAAAATAATGTACATGAGATATTTAAAAGTGAATCTCAAACATAAGCTCTATCTCAACCCTGCACACTTTTGTATTTATTGCTAACATATATGGATAATTTATACAACCACAGTAACATTAACTTACCTAACAAAACTAACAACAATTTTTTGGTGTTGATATTAAAAATTCTCTTATTTTCTCAAAATCATCTCTCATTGTTTCAAGTTAGGATCCATCAAAGAACATCCATCATTTGGCAGTTATGCCTGTCAATCTCTTAATCTGGAAGATGATCATATTTTCAATAAGTTAAACTCAATTTAAAAAATGTATATCTCATTTTTTGATCCAGGAACTCCAATAAATTCTGTTTTTGTGGCTCCCGCTGTTACACCAGTAAAGGGTGTTTTACAAAAGGAGACTAACAATCCTGGTGTCCGACTATTTCAGTATAAGCTTGATGATTATACATTACTGGTAAGTTGACATTGTTTCAGAGTTGACCCCATATTTATGCAAGGTTTTGCAATTTTCCTTAATTTGGTTGATTGTTTCTCAACACAGCCATGTGAGATGCATGTTGAAATCTCATCATGTCCTTTTTTATGCTTGGGAGGTCTGTCAGCACTTTCTAAGTGGACTAATGAGGTTAGCCTTTGGGAGGCTGTTTCTGTCCCTCTGAGTACCTCACACCACTTTAGATGAAGCTTTCATTAGATGGGCCCTTATTTGTAGACTTACATGCTGTTATTTCATTCAGCCATTCAAAAATGACTACTCAGAAGGATGTAGGCTCTGGAACCTACTGTCTCAGGCTGTTTACTGGGCTTCTCTGTATTTCAGTCTATTCCTGTCTAAAATGAGGATTTAATTATGACTGAATTCACTTAAGTTGCCATGAGGATTACATGAACAAATCTATGGAAACATTTAGAAAAATACTTGACTCATATGAAGTACTCAGGAAATGTTCATAAAAATTTTTTTGAAGAAAAAATAAAATTGGGCATTTACCTTTGAGATGAAAGTTCTTTGGAGCATGTTCGTGGCTGTAGGTTTTAGAACAATTTATGTCAAAAGGCTATTTAAATTGTTTGTTGTTGTTAGGTGCCCTTGAGTTGGGTCCAACTCATAGCAGCCCTATGTACAACAGAAGAAACATTCCTTGATGCTGTGCCATGCCCAGCACTATCTCAGTGCTTCTCTGATATTCACAGGGGTTTTGATGGCTGATTGTTTTCTGGGAGTGGGATGCCAGGTCCTTCTCTCAAACCTATAGCACCTGGTGTTCCCAGGAGGTCTCCCATCCAAGTACTAATCAGACCTGACCTTGCTTAACTTGTGAGATCTGACGGGATTAGATGCCAGGGTGGTACAGCAGTAGTCATTTAGGTTTTAGGTACCTCAAACTGGGTAACTGGCCCTTTCTACAAATAGAATTTGAAAAGCTGTCACCTCAAAGCATGTAATTGCAATTTTTTCCTAACTAAATTTAAATAAAAGATGGCCTTGTTATTCCCAGAATAACAGAAGGAGAACTGGTTTCATCATAAACATTCAATTAAATGGGGAATAAAATAATAATCTAGCTCAATGAAATTCTTTTACAAGTGTTAGTTGTCTGCTTTTGGATCTGAACCGCAGGCATATATATACAAACATACCCATACACATTTACATGTGTATATATATATGTATGTGTATACGTATATGTATGCATATGTGTGTATGTATATGTGTGTGTATATGGAATGATTGCCTGCAGCTGTAGCCCTGAGGCATCCGATCCCGTCAGATCTCGGAAGCTAAGCAGGGTCGGGCCTGGTTAGTACCTGGATGGGAGACCACCTGGGAACACCAGAAGCTATAGGCTTGGGAGAAGGACCTGGCAACCCCCTCCCAAAAATCAGTCTGTCATTGAAAACCCTATGAACAGCAGAGAAGCACTGCCAATAGTGTTTCCCCTGTTGTACAGAGGGTCGCTATGAGTCGGATACCGACTCGACGGCACCTAACAACAACAACAACAACAATATGGAATGATTACTCTCATATAGTATTAAATAATTTTTAAAAGTACAAAATAGTTCCTGTAGTATAACCTCATTTTTGGAAAGGCCAGAAAGATAAATATGCACATATCTAAATAGCTATCCTGTTTTCTACCTAAAGTATAGAACAACACATGTACATGGGTTGCAGATAAATATTTAGCAACTGGTTCTCTGGGGAAAGCAGTGCCTTGGTTTGTAATGTTTGCTGATTTCCAAGATAGAAGTACACTCTTCACAGACAATGTCAAGCTGCCAAAATGACATCAATTGACTCGAAACATTTCTAAAAATTTCACTGTCAACTTTTTGAGCTGATTGAAGCTGCCTTCAGCACACCAATTTACACACAACGATTAGCAGGAGTCACCTCTGAGTTGTGTGAATTGAAGGCTTTTTTTTTTGTACATCTCTGTATATTTCAGAGTATTTGCTATTATACTCTTTCATTATTTTTAAAATTAAGATGGTGATATAGATTTTTCTATCAAGCCTCTTTTTCTCTAAAACCAGTTTTAATGATGACTTTAAGAATACCACATAAGTGCTCATAATTGTTCAATGCTTTATATGCCAAAAAAATGAACTAGGTTTGTTACTGTGTTTAACTCTAGGATATGTTGCAGTATTATTTGAACTTGACAGAAGCAAATCTAAAAGGAGAATCCATCTGGAAGCTGGAGTATATCCTGACTCAGACCTATGACATTGAGGATTTGCGGCCAAAAAGTTTATATGGATTAGCTAAACAATTTGAAACCCTAGACAGTAAACAGTTCATAAAATATTACAATTATTTTCTTGTGAGTTATGATAGCAGTATAATTTGTGATAAGAAATGTAAGGCCTTGCAAATTTGTGCAATTATGAATCTTGATTATATTTCCTATGTAGATTGCCTCAAACAATATTATATAAAGCACAGTCACTAGTATTTCACAGTTTGTGTTCATAGAAAATGTGACATTACTCTGCTTCTGAGATCAGTTTGTGGGATTAGTTCTATAAATCTTTGTGAAATATTGAGTGGGCAAGCAGATTTAGCATTTTTGCTTTATTTTTTGTGATGCTCAAATGTGGATAACTATAACATCCTAAATTTGTATTATGTTGAATATATATTTAAACTACCCATTAATAGAATTATATTTGGATGTAAATACTCTTTATTCCAAGTTTATGCAATTATATCTAATTTATAGCCTCGTTGAACTTGTCATTTATATAATAAAGCAAATGACTTCTCTCTGAGCATGATGAAATATTTTTAATATAATTTTTAGTCTTTTTATTCCTTCTTGCTGAAATCTCACATGTAAGCTGGTTCAAACCATTTACATCTCATGTGTAAAGTGAAGTTAATATTGTTTACATGTACTATCTACTCTTGGCTCTTGAGAAAATACCAAGGTCTCATTAGGGCCATCTTTGAGTCTATAAAAACATCATTGGACATGTATTGCCTAGCTTTCTTCATTCTGTGAGTCTTTAGCACTGCTAGCTATTAAGGATGAGAATATCATAAATTTTACTTATTGGAATGTTAGTACAGATGCTCCTTAACACCTACTATTGGGTTATATCATAATAAACCCACTAGGTGTTGAAAATTGTCACATCTGCCATGAGTGATTCTTTTAGGCAATGAGCTTTATCTCAAAAGCAGAAAGGTAGAACTTCATTGGGCTAACAGTATAAGTAATATGACTGTTTCTGAACCTTAATGCTGAATAAAGCTATGAGATTTGTTCTCATTGTTAACCTAATTAGATAACAAAGTTGTGAGAGAAGGAATACCCTTCACATTCCTAGAACCATGGGAGCTACCTATACCTTCTGAAAGAACTGAAAAACTGGAACCAACTACATTGGCTCAGGTCTCTGATGCCACATTGAAGATGAAATTCTCTATTGCCTAGCAATTTAGTTCTAGAGGTATACTTAAGAGTAAAGTCTCAAAAATATATAGTAAGAGTCATGTATAAAATATCTAGGGTAGCGTTGCTTAAATGTAACAACAGCCACAAATAAACCTGTAAATCACTTAAATATACATCAATGGGAAGACAGATAAATAGAAAGCAGATTTTTAAGAATGTGGAGTGTTAAAAGTGAAAATGAATATGAATAAATGTCACAAACATAACAATGAGGCTAAAAAGGATAAATAAAAGGATAAATACAATATGCAATAACACCATTTAAATTAACCTTTAAAAATGCAAAAACATTATTTATTGCTTAGAGATATATGAAGTAGATCAAAAAGTGGTGTGTTGGTAAAAAACATCAAATCAGGATGGTTGGGGGATGGCAAATGGGAATGTTGTTTGGAAAGAGATAAATAATTGTCATGGCTATATAGATGTTGCTGTATTTTACTTTATACATTTAGTATATGTTAAATATTATATAAATCAGAAGGCATGGTGGTACATGGCTGGAATCCCAGTACTTGGGAGTCTGAGGCAAGAGGATTGCAAATTTGAGGATAGATTAGGCTACATAGCTTCAGGCCAGCCTGGGCTCCATAGTGAGACACTATCTCAAAAAAAAATATATGTGTGTGTGTGTGTGTGTGTGTGTGTGTGTGTGTGTGTGTGTGTGTGTGTGTATAATCAGTTTTCATGTGAGGAGATAGCCTTTAAAAGTGATTATGTTGGCTTTTCTATGGAGAATGATTTAGGCAAAAAGCCTGGAGACATTAGGAGGGTTTGAAGTAGCCTGAGAGGGGCTTGGTCGTTGACCTAAGGTGTTAACAATGGAGGAATAGTCTGGTTCACAATAAATTTTGGAAGTAGAAGCAGCAGAATTTGTGGATGACGTGGATGTAAGAGTTGAAGTAGAGACTTTTGGCTCAAGCAACTGGTAGATGGTGGTATGAGGACAGAATTGAGATCACTAGGAAAAGAGGAGGCTGATGAGGCAGTGGTGAGGGCAGAGTGACAGATTAAGAATATAATTGTGTGTTACAGCTGACTCGGACAACCAAGGAGTCCCTGTAGTTCATTACATCTTTTGCCATTACAATTATCTCTAAACTGAGGACATTGAGGACATTGAAATTTCTCTTTAAAGATACATTAATAGCTTAAGAAAGAAGCCAAGCCAATGCAGACTCATGCAACTCTTTCTACAATATTTAATATTTGTTTAGAATAAACATGTTTTATAGTTGCATATCATATGCTTGCCTCTCTGCTGGTACAGTGCTGCCTGTCTTAATTATTCCAGATAAATCATTCTAGCACATTTAAGGAAAGGGCAGATAGTATTCACTGATTGAATTAAGAATAGCTATCTGTTCTTTTGGAAGACAGACCAGGGAACCCACTCCCAAAAATCAGTCCCCCGTTGAAAACTCTATGAATAACAGAGAAGCACTGACAATAGTGTTATGCCTGTTGTTCATAGGGTCTCTATGAGTCAGATACCGACTCGATAGCACCTAACAACAACAACAACATCTGTTCTTTGATGAAGAATGGATTCCCTCACATAGAATCATTTACTTGTATTTCTTTTTCTTGGAGCAATTATGTGCATAATCATAGTATAGGTAGATCAGTCCATGGAACTCTGGAAGAAAGAATGGAAAGATAAGGACCATGTCTATAAGTTTAGTTTTCCAAGACATACTTGTAGTTCCTGTTTAATGAAATTATCCTCATTAAACATAAACATGATTCAGCATACTTTTTTAATGTAATGAATTTCTCTTGATATTATGAGTCCACCTAAATGTATACATTTTAAGGATGAAGGAAACTGTATTAAAATTGTAATACTCAATATATACCAAAACCAAAAAAATGAATACAAGTCACATTTGATTTCTGCAGTCACAAGAAGTCATAATGTACCTCACTACTATAATTCAATTAAACTTTGAAAAATTATACATAGATAACATCTAAAATGTGAATAGATTTTTGACACCACAGGTACATCTGTTCTTCATTTTTAAAAATTTTAATGAATACAATTTTAATGAATATAAAACTTTACCTTTTACTGTAAAAATTCAGGTCTTGTCCATTCTATTTTCTACATAATGAATTTACTTTTGAACATTTTTTGCCCTTAGATTTTAAGAACTGGTGATTTTAGAAACTGCCTATGGATGTCCCCTGGGCTGGGATTTGGCTCAGTTGGTAGAACACTGTGCTGCAGTCTCTGAGGTCCCGAGTTCGATTCCCAGCACCGCAAAATGGGAGAAGGACCTGGCAATCCACTCCCAAGGCAATCCCGAAACAGTCAGCCATTGAAAACCCTATGAGGGTCACTATGAGTCGGATACCGACTCGAGGGCACCTAACAACAACAACAACATGGACGTCCCCTAACCTTTCTCTTGTAGACCTGGAGAACTTCTTTTCATTAAAGACCAGGAACTGATGCGTCCCTGTTGGTTTCTGTAGCCATTTTTTCTGCCTCAATGCAGATTCCTACATCTTCCTTCACAACTCTGACTAATGTGGATGGATTGTTGGTTTCTAAACACAAATGCAATTACCCACATCTTTACTTTTGTTCATATTGTTGCTTTTCCCTGTCTGAAATACTCCATTTCTTCCTCTTCCAAACTATTTTCTAAAAGATTAAACATATAAATTACCTTTTGTTAAAATTCTCTAATCATTTCACACAATTAAGTTTTTCTCCCTGCAATTACTATTGTACCTTACTTAAAATCATTAGCACCAGTGACCATACCTCCTTTTCTCTATTTCTCTCACCTCCAATAATTGAGTGACAAAGGGCTTTACTATATTCAAATTTCGGTCCTTATTGCA
>VMDO01021010.1:0-36273 GCA_007922755.1 Pedetes capensis
CTTTCCCCATTTCTGCCTTTATTTAGACTGTGTTCATTTTTGTGATATATTTTCTTCTTATTGGCTCAATTTTTTTCTTTTCAAAATAGTTTTGGTGATTTAGGGTTGATTGTTAATTAATCCAAGTTTATCTTCACACAATACCATATTACCTTACTTACTATATTATTCATTATATAGGAATATACTCCCAACTGACAAACCTCATCCATTGTGTTATTTTTGTCATAATTATTCATTTAATTATGATGTAATCATACAATGGGAGAAGGACCTGGCAGCCCACTCCTGAAATAATCAGCCATTAAAAATTCTATGACTAGCTTAGAAGCACTGTCATAGTCCTGAGCATGCCACAGTGTTGTGGAGTGTTTAGTTCTGTTGTAAAGATGGTCACTATGAGTCATTCCTGACTTGATGGCATCTAACAACAACAAATCATACAATACGTTACTAGTATTTTGGCATTAGACATTTACTTATAGGCATTGTTAAAAATGAAGTACAATTTTACCTTTATTTTAAAATTTATCATAGTGTATACTGCTTTATGTAGATTTCAGCTCTCTCTGGTATAATATTTTACTCAAAACCTTCTTTGTATGTTTTTTTGTTGTTCAGGTGTAAGATCAATGATGTCTTTCATTTGGTTTTACCGGGAGAATTTTTCTTTCTCTTTTGTTTAAAAATACATGTTGACTGGATATAGAATTCTGCATTAACAACCCCCAACACCTTAAATAAATCACCTCATTTTAATTTGCCTTGCATAATTTCTGAAATCTTTTGCAATTCTTTTCTTCATTCTTCTGCAGACATTTTCCTTAGTTTCTCTGACTGCTTTCTAGATTTTATCCGTACTGAGTTTTCAGAAGTTTGAGTGTTATATGTTTAGGTGTTTTCTGTTTTTGTTAATATTTTTCTTTTTCCTTTTTTTCTGTAATTAGGGGTTGAATCAAGGGCCTCACCCATACTTTGCAAATGCTCTACCACTGAGCTTCACCCCCAGCCTATTTTTTATTTTAATCTTTTTTTTTAAAAATTTTGAGTCAGGGTCTTGCTAAATTATGTAGGCTGCCTCTGGTCTCCAACTCATGATCCTCTTGCCTCTGCATCCCAAGTCACTGGTATTACAGGTATTCACCACTGCACCTGGCCTGTATTTGTTCCTTGGTATTTTTTTGTTCTTTGCTTGGTCTTCTGTGAGCTCTCTGGCGGTATTATTTGCTCATAGTTTTGGAAAAAATTTAATGATTATTTTTCTGATATTGTTTTCTCCAGTTCTCTCTTCCCTTTCTGGGATTCTAATCAAGTATATTACAGTACTAGATGGATACTGTTTCACTATTTTTGGATAATTTGTTCTCATATAATTCCTCTATTGTTTCTTTTTGTTCAATTTTGTAATTTTTACTGATTGATCATCAATTTTACTAATACTTTCCTTACCCATTTGTAATCTACTGATGAGGCTATAAAATACATCCTCCATATCTGTTACTGGGGTTTGTGTTTCTAGCATTTCCTTTTGATTCACACTTTGAGTTTTTAATCTCTCTCCCCATATTACCCATCTGTTCTGTGTTGTTGAATACTGTTTTCTTCAGATCACTCAATATATTAATCATAGTTATGCTAAGTTCTCTTTTTGATATTTCAAGCATTTATGTCATATCTAAGTCTAGTTGTGCTAGTTGCTTAATCTCCAGATGTTGTATTTTTCCCTTGCTTTTTAGTTTCCCTCTTAATTTTTCTTTGAAAGTTGGATATCTTGTGCAACTAGTTCAGTAGTGAAAGAAGTTAGTTAATTATTTACCTAAAATTTGGTCTATTGTCTTTACTTATGTTACAGATTAACTGATTAGAGTCCTTTTGTACTACTCAGATAGGGCATCATAGGAAGGGAAGGAGAAACTTTTTAAATGCCGGTGTTTGGCAGCTTTTATATGACTCAATATTTGGTAGGAATAAGAGACAGCAGTTGACCTGTAGGAACACCAGCAAGTGCTGCCCTCTAGTGTTACAGCTCTCATGCAGGCCTTAGGTACTGGGACTTTTAGCTCTACAAATATTATAGCTCTTGTGTGGGCCTTGTTATTGTTGTTAGGTGCTGTTGAGTTGGTATCCGATTCATAGTGATCCTACATATAACAGCCGAAACACTATGGTCAGTGCTTCTATGCTATTCATAGGGTTTTCAATAGCGGGTTGGTTTTTGGGAGTAAGTTGCCAGGTCCTTCTCCCAAGCCTACAGTATCTGGTATTCCCAAGTACTAAACAGGTCCAGCCCTGCTTAGCTTCCAAGATCTGATGGGATCGGACACCACAGTGCTATAGCTGCCGGTTTGTATGGGTCTTAGGTAGTTGGTATTCCTTAGTCCTTGGAAGTAGTTGGCATTACAGCTTCTGGGCCTGTGTGTCAGGATTCCTCAGCCCTGGACAGTGGCCAATATTCTTAGTGTGGTCACTATCACGGCTGCTGCCACTCAGGAGGCAGTTATTCCTACTCCTCTTGTTACTGCTACTGCTTCTGCTACCATTAGTCACTAGTCTTGAGGCTGTTCCTCTTTTACAGCTGACAGTGCAGCTGGCCTGCTGACTGTTCAGCTCTGCCTCTTCTTGAGTCAAGAAAGTTGCCACCTTGCTGCTTTTGCAGTGCAGCCTGCTGACCTCTCTGCTATTGCTGCCAACTCTGTCAACATCATTCAGTTGTCTCTGTTTCCACTGCCATCACCACTGTGTTGTCTCTGTTGCCTCTGCTTCTTTCATTGTGCTACTAGATAAGCACCTTTACTAAAAGTAGCCAAGAAAAGATCACTTAATAGAAGTCTTTTATGGGATCCAGTATTGCAACAATAAGGGAGGCAGCACAGGAGGGTGTCTAACAGGTCACTTACCAAATGAGCAGAAGAGCTTACTTATATAGCTGCACCAATCACAGCAGACCTTTCATGCAAATGAAAGTTTGTGTTTACATCAATCATAGCATTGTTGCTTTTGCACAAATCATAGTAGTCTCTCTGCTAGGGCACCAGGGGAAGCACTCTACTTCTGGTCTTAGTGGAAATGGATGTAAATCATCTAGAGTTCTCTGAGGCTTGTGATAACAAAATGTCTATGGAAAACTACTTGGAACAGTTGTGGCTGGGACTGCACCTTCAGGAGCTAGAGCAAGGAACTGCAATCATCATATGGTCTCCTTAAGGCATCCAGGGAGTGCTAAATAGCTGGTGCTAATACTGGAGTCTCAGATGGCTGCTTGACTGAAATTCTTTTGCTCAAGGCAGCCAGGGCATCAAGGGTGAGTCCAACAGCTCCCAGTTAGGGGGTCCAATCATCCCATCCTCCAACATCTTTGCTTGCTTACAGGAAATGAACAGCTTTGAAACAGTGCTTATAATGACAACTTAAAGAACTTATCATTTATATTAATAGTAATTTTAAATAGATTTTAACAATGCTTAACAACTACACAGTGCCCCATGGAGAGGCAGGTCTCTTTCATTTGCCTTCAAGGTGATGGTCTAGCATACACTCTTAGTTGACCTGATTTGTGATTTGATGTAGCTATGCGTTTCTCCCCCCCATGTGTATGCCAATTGCTGTGTGTGGGAGCTTGAGTATTACTGTGATGCTTAAAGCTGTGCCACAGGTATTTTAGTTACCAACAGGGCCACTTATGGTAGACAGATTTCAGCTGAGCTTCCAGGCTAAGACAGACTAGGGAAAAGGACCTGGCAGCCTACTGTTGAAACAATTATCTCTTGATACCCTATGAATAACAGAGGAGCACTGTCAAATATGTTGTTGTTGTCAGATGCCATCAAGTTGGGTCTGACTCATAGTGACCCTATATATAACAGAAGGAAACAATCCCCAACCCTGTACCATGCCTTGCTCTATGTCAATACTTCACTGCTATTCATAGAGTTTTCAATGGATGATTGCTTCAAGATTGCTTTGGGAGTGAATTACCACATCCTCCCATTTTTGCGGTGCTCAAGATTGAACCCAGGGCCTCAGAGCTAAGAGTAGCACTCCACCAACTGAGCTAAACCCCACCCCCAATGTTAAATATAGTGCTGGAAAATGAGCCCCCACAAGCTGGAAGGCATTCATTTAAGCAATAACTGGAGAAGAGTTGCCTCCTCAAGGTAGAGTCAATCTTAGGGACGAGAATGGAATAAAACCCCTGGGACCTTCTTTTGCTGATGTGGAATGGCTCAAAATGAGAAGAAGTGTAGTGGCTGCAACATTGGGCTCAAACACAAAAAGATTATGTGCATGGCACAGTGTTGGGTAGTTTTTCATTCTGTTGTACATAGGGTAGCAATGAGTTGGATCCAACCACATGGCACCTAACAACAATAGCAGCAATGACTAAAAATTTTCATGGCACCACAGCCTAGACTTCTCTAGTATTTTCTTATGTAGGGAAAAGCTCTGATTTTCCAGGTGGTTTGTCTTTAAATATGCTCCACTGTCAACTTTAGGTAGGTCTTTTGTACTATATTTCAGAAAGGAATTTTCTCCATCCACTTGGCCATCCTAGAAATAGACCACGGTTCCTCAATTCCACTGTTTCTGTTAGTTGTGTGGCTCTGTGGTGGGGACATTATGTACTACTGCATGGGTCACTGCCCTCTGAATGATCTCTTCTTGCCCCTTGCTTTATGTTTGGGCTCCAAATTTATTTCTGCACCTCTTCCATGTGCAGAAGGTTGTTTTCCACCCCTTATAATAGATTTTCTTCAGTGTGCTATGGTCAAGAGTTGTATTTTTTGCCCTTCCTGCATAATTTAGTCTTTGTACCATAAGTGGGGTAGGGCAAAAGGATCCCCTGGCAGGTCTCTGTGTCTTTCTCACGGAGCTGCACATTCTCCTCTCCAAGTCCTGTCTTCTCTTTAGGTCTTTCTCTTTCTCCTTTTTCTTGTTCTCCTTTTCTTCCTTCTTATTCAAGAAGAACCATGAAGAAGAGACTGCCAGTCCTTACGGCTTCCTCTTCTGATTGTGAACCTGAGGGGTTTCCCGTTTGGCCCATAGCTTCTGTTGAACAATTTATTCAAGTTATTGTTGAGTTCTTATTCCTGGTGTCTAGCAGCGCCTGCCCCAGGTAGCAAGTGTTTTTCCTTTGGAGGTGATTTTATTTCCATAGCTTTCCAGCTAAGTTAATGCCCTGTCATGCTGCATCTCTGATAGGTTAAAGAAAACTATAAATTTCAGATTTCCTAATATGTATTTTAATTTTTTGTTAATATTGAAAGTGATGCTCCTTCTGGTTTCCTATAATGTCTGGCTTGTTAGGGCTTATTTGAGCATTAAAAATGTCCTCTTTTGACTTACTCCTCTTTTTAAAAATAGCACTATATATTTTAAATACTTCATTCTACATAATATAATGGAATTTTTCCTGTGATACAAGGACCCTCTAACACTCTATGACTGCTTCCTCCCATTCACCCTGTGTGTCATTGTTGCCATATATTTAACTTTTATACATGTTGTGTTTATAGAAAACATGCCAACATACAAATTTTTTTTTTTCAGTACTGAGAGGTTGAACCCAGGACCTTGCCCATGCTAGGCAAATCCTCTACCACTGAGCTGTACCCTTGGACCCTTTATAAGTTTTATTTTGAGATACAGTCTTGCTAAGTTATACAGGCTGCCTCTGGCCTCGAACTCATGATCTTCCTGCCTCAGCCTCTTGAGTCACTGGGATTACAGGCTTGCACCATGGGACCCAGCTAACACATAAAACATTTTTACTATTTTTGCTTTAAACAGTTATCTTTTTAAAAATTAAAGATAAGAAAAATATTTTTATCTCCATCTATTCCACTTATGGTGCTTTTTATTTCTTTTGTCTAGTTCCCAGTTTCTAATATATATGTGTGTGTTTGTATGTATGTGTATGTGTGTGTGCATATATATATATGTATATATATATATATGTTTTTTTCTGCTTGAATAAATTTAACATTTTTTAAATAAATTATGTCAGTTGGCAATGAATCACCTTAGTTTTAGTTTGTTGGAGAGAGTCTTATTTCTCCTTTACTTTTTTTCTTTTTTGCAGTATTGGGGAAGTTGAACCCAGGGCCTTACACATGCTAGACAAGCACACTACTATTGAGTTGTACCCCCAGCCCTTTTTTATTTTTTTATTTTGAGATAAGTTCCTGCTAAATTGCACAGGCTGCCACAAACTTCCTATCCTTCTACCTCAGCCTCCCAAGTCACTGGGATCATGGACTGCTCCATTGCACCCAGCTTCTTCTTCACTATTGAAGTATGTTTTCACTAAGTATAGAATTCTGGGTTGACAGATCTCCTTCCAATACACATTTTGAAGATGCCACTCTATTGTCTTCCTGCATAGTTAAGTCTGATGCAATTAATTTCTTTCTTGTCCTGTAGGGATTGTGTACTTTTTCTCTAGTTTTTTTTTTTTTTTTTTTTTTTTTTTTTTTTTTTTTTTTTTTTTTTTTTTTTTTTTTTTTTTTTTTTTTTTTTTTTTTTTTTTTTTTTTTTTTTTGTCTCTGTTTTGCTATAGTTTGAATACCATGTGCCTGGGTTTTGGCTTGTTTGGTATTTATGCTGCCTGTTCTTTTTGAAATCTTTGGATCTGTGGTTTACTGTCTGTCACTAACTTTGGAAAAAATCCTGGAAATTATTTCTCTGAATATTTCTTCTTTCAAATCCTATCCTCTGTTTCTGAGATTCTACTGAAATGTAGGTTTGACTATTTGATATTTTCCACAGCTCTTGGATGTTCTATTGCTTTGCATTTGTGATTATTTTCCTTTTTTTTAGCTTTCTCCTTTTTGTCTCACTTGAGTGATTTCTATTGATCTGTCCTGATGTTTGCTGATACCTTTTCTTGGCTGTGTTGAGTATACTTATGTGCCTATCACTTTTGATCTCTGTTACTGTGCATTAGATTACTAACATTCTCATTTGATTCATTTTAAGTTTTCATCTCTTTGCTGAACTTCCCCATCTAATCATTCGTGCTGTCTCCTTTTTTTAAAATTTAAATTTAAATTTTAGTTTTTTATTTTGAGACAAGTTTTCGCTACATTACACAGACTTCTCTGGTCTCGAACTTGCGATCCTCCTGCCTCTGTCTCCCAAGTTGCTGGGATTACAGGCGTGCACTACCATGCCCAGCTCCTGTCTACTTTTCCTAACAAAGCTCCCTCTTCCCTTTCCTGGCAGAGCCTTATAGATGAGTGGAGGCAAACCCAGCTGAGATCTGAGTTGCATCTGAGTCTGCTTCCACTTGCTATCCCCTTGCCTGTGTCTCTTGCTTTTCTTGCCTTTTGATGTGTCCCACAATTTTTTGGTTGGAAATCAGAAACAGTATGTGTACCTAAGGAAATATTTTTAGGCTGGAAGCTGAGGGCACTCTTTTGCCTACCAGACTTTGAGTGTGAAGAGGGATGTGCTCATCTAGTTCAGTGTTGATCTGTATTTGAGGTCTGTTAATTCTGTTGCCCTTGGTGCTCCAGATGCTTCAAGCTCCACACGTGAAAGGTGTTCGGTGTGGGGGCTAATAGATCACAGTGTTTTCCTCAGGGCTTACTTTGCTCCTATTTTGGCTGTGAGATGACCTGCTTTGCTCTGCGTCTTCATTTTGTACTACTTGTCAGAGGAAATAATTTTCTTACAGCTCTTGTAATCCTGTTCCGCTTTGCTTTAGCCCAGCGCTCATGAGTGTTATGGGGAAAGGCTGTTCTCTGACATTATGATTAAGCCTTTGTCCTATGCAGTCACTTCCATCTGGGGTTGAGGACATAGCTTTTCCAAGTTTGTGAGGTTTTGTTGCCCCTCCACCAAGAGGATATTTTGGGTATTGCATGAATTCCTGACCATCTTCCATAGGTAGATATTTTTTCCTGATCACTGTCCTCAGTTGAAGTAGGTTTCCTATGCTACCTCCAGCTTCATTTTCATTGTCCTATTTCCTGTTAGAACAAGATCTCTGCTTTGCAGAGATGGCAGGGAAATAGGTGGTGCAAAATGTGAAATTATTTTTCATAGCAACTTTTAAATTCACAAGAGTTACTTTGAGCCATGCACTGTGTTAACAGTATCTCATTTAGTCATCTTTCAATCCTAAGGTGGAAACCGTCATTAATATTTTTTCCACATCTGCCTGTGCCCTTGAGCATTTTGTGTATGGTCTTTTCATTTTCTCTGGTCATCATCACTTGAGTCCCTGGATGAAAGGGATCATGATTTTTGGTACTGTTATGCGACCAGCACCTGGCAGAATGCTTCATGCACAGTACATGCGTGGGTTTTAAACAAATTAGTGCAGATGCAGACCTTGGCACCTATAGGAAAATCATTACATTATCTTCTGTCTCCTTCCCACCATCACTGAGAGATGGAGAGGGGTTAGGATCTGTGTGTCCATAAGCACATTCAGTCCTGCTTACCTGAAATTTGGTGCCCTTTGACCAGCATCTTCCCATCCTTCCACCTATTTGTGGTGTTTCCTCTCTCACATGCTTACATTTTCCCTTTTCTTCTTCATCTCTCTCTTCCATCCATGCCTACCCCATCCTGCTACACCCTGCTTATCACATCAGCTCTTTGTTTTCTCTTCCCATCTCTATTTTGCTTCTCACAAGTATCTGAAAACAATCCTGATACTTGCACCTGCTCAGGAAATTAAAATGTCTAATCTTTTTGGCTGCTGCAGTATCTCGAAGCTGAGCTGACAATCTACAGAGCTAAATAACAGAGTGTGTTGCAATCAGGGCTGGAATCACGGGTGGTAGATTCTTTCTTAGCTTTTCAAAGCCAACAAAGCAAAAGAAAACATTCTCCACCTCCCTACTGCTCTTCCTCTTCCCACTTGCCTTTTCCATTAAGCAGGCTGGGAGAGCTTCTCTATGAGCAGTACAGTCCAAGCCTTTCTCTTCTCCCAAATGAGAAGTGGTGGGCCAAGGCACTCCATGCCCACTGTCTGCCCTCTCTCCCTCCGTTCCACACTGGCTTCTTGTGGATAATCTCCCTCCCTCCTGCATGTGTGCCTGAGCTGTCCTGTGCATTGGAAGGCTCCCGAGCAGGGGTGATGACCAGGGATGGAACCACAGGCCATTGCTGAACCTCAGGCTTAGGGTCATTGATTATCTCATAAAAGTCTCACTGAGGGAGGCAAATGCTCTGCTTACAGCTGGGCACTTTTCAGATAAAGGGGATGGATTTGGAATGCATCTCTCAAGGAAAGGTGACCAATCCAGCCTCAAGTCTGAGTGTGGAATGTTCTAGGAACATGAAGTGATGGAATAGGAGAATGAAAGAAGCAGGAGTCCTGTAGCTCCAGGAACTCACCAAGCACATCCCATCCTGGAACCTTTGTTCTTGCTACTCGTTTTGCCTACAACTGTCCTTCCCCAAGATCTGCACGTGGCTCCCTCACTCATATCATTCAGCTATCAGCTTGGATACCACCTGCTGCTCCCTCTAGAGAAACACACTCACTTCATTCTGTTATTTCTTCTTACCTGTCCAGTAGTCCCCACACCTGCAATTCCACTTTCTGTGGTTTCAGTTATCCATGGTCAACCATGATCCTAAAATACTACATCGAAAGTTCCAGACATAGTCAGTTCATAAATTTTGAATTGTGTGCCTTCTGGATCTATCCTGCCTGGATGTGAATCATCCCTTTATCAAGTGTATACATGCTGTGTACACTACCTACCTGTTCGCCACTCAGTAGCCAGTTCAATTATCAAAGTGCCTGTTGAGGTATCACAGTGTTTATGTTCAAGAACTACGGTGAGAGTAGTGAGGCTGCCTTTTGGATGTTCCAAAGATAAGCCATAAGTTCCTTCCTTTAAGTGGAAAAGCAAAAGTTCTTGAATTAGTAGGGAAAAAAGAAAAATTGAATGCTGAGGTTGCTAAGATTTACTGTAAGAATGAATCTTCTATCCACAAAACTGTGAAGAGGGAAAAGAAACTTATACCAGTTTAGCTGTTACATCTCACACTTCAAAAATAATAGTGTATGATAAGTTTTCTCCCACATGTCTGTCAGCATATGGTGCTGGAGGGGCTTGCAAGCTGCTGTGATGCTGAAAGCTATGCCACTGGTATTTCAGATACCAGCAGGGTCACCCATGGTAGACAGGTTTCAGCTGAGCTTCAAGATTAAGACAGACTGAGGAGAAGGACCCAGAAGCCCACTCTTAGAATAATTGCCGTTGTTAGGTGCCATCAAGTCAGATCTGACTCATTGCAACTCTGTGAACAACAGAATGAAACACTCTCTGACACCGTGCCATGCCCAGCACTATGACAGTGCTTCTCTGCTATTCGTAGGATTTTCAATGAGGATTGTTTCAGGAGTGGGCTGCCAATTACTTCTCCTATTTTTGTGGTGTTGAGGATTTAACCTAGGGCTTCAGAGAGCACAGAACAGCACTCTACCAACTGATCTCAAACTGTAGATCAGTTGAAAACAATATGAATAGCAGAGAAGCACTGTCAAATAGAATGCTGGAAAATGACCCACCCAGTCTGGAAGGCATTCCAGAAATGACTGGGAAAGAGTTGTCTCTTCAAAATAGAGTCAATCTTAATGATGGGAATGGAGTATAGCCCCTGGGACCTCCTTTTGCTAATGTGGCACATTCAAAATGAGAAAAAGCATCTTGGCTACAACAATGGACTCAAACATAAGATTGTGTACTTGGCACATTGTTGGGTAGTGTTAAGTTTTGTTGTACACAGGGTCACTATGAGTCAGATTCGACTCAATGGCACCCAAGAAACAAAGATGGGTGTTTAGTTAGGACAGAAAAGATGTTAAGTTTGTGTATGCATTACATATAGAGAAAAACACAGAAGATATGGAGTTCAGTGTTATGTGTGGTTTGAAGCATCCACTGGGGTCATGAGGCATATCCCTGCAGATAAGGGGAACCACTGTAACTTATAAATACATGTATTTATTTTGTCATCTCCTCTCAAACTTAAGCTTCAAAGGACAGGAACTTTGTTTTCCTTCTTTCTGTATCTGTAGTATTTAAAGCACTGTCTGTTACATAGTAAGTGCTCCTGAAATATTTATTAAATACATCAGTTCAAGGAAAATCTCAGATGGGCCAGAAACTGTGCAAGCTACTTTACATATGCTACCTCATTTCATACCTAAATCAGCTTGGTGATGAAGGTATTTGTGGGCCTCCCTCTTAACAGGTCTGTGGGTCTCTGGAGTGGGGGACATAGCCTTCTTGCCCCTGCCTGTCTGCCTCAGGGCACCCTCTCCCCCATAGTGCACAAGACGCTAGCTTGTTCCCTCCTCTGCCTGTGATGGGAAGAATGACCAGCTGCACCCTTGAGCCCTCGCTGGGGTAGTCATGGGTGGCTGTGGCCCTCTTTCTGGCATGGCTGGGGTGGCTCTTCTCATACCAGGGGTCCCTGGATTGGTTCCTTGTGTTCCTCAGAGCACTTCAATAAATAGTACCTCTCCATGGACACGTTCTCACTTCAATTCAGTGAGGTGTGAAAACGCTTCACTTAAGGAGCCCCACCACCATCCCTAAGGACTGAAAGCATGAACTTTTCATTAGTATTTGCTTCCTCCCTTGCCAGAGGATTGCTTTCTAGCTCATAGTGTAAAAATAGCACAGGTGCCTGCCAAAAGTCACTTAACACTACCCAACAATGTGCCAAGTACACAATCTTATGTTTGAGTCCATTGTTGTAGCCAAGATGCTTTTTCTCATTTTGAATGTGCCACATTAGCAAAAGGAGGTCCCAGGGGCTATACTCCATTCCCATCATTAAGATTGACTCTATTTTGAAGAGACAACTCTTTCCCAGTCATTTCTTGAATGCCTTCCAGACTGGGTGGGTCATTTTCTCCATTCCATGTTTGTGGTTTTCTTTTTCTTTTTTCTTTTTGGTGCAAACTGCAAGCTTGAACCCAGGCCTTGAGCAAGTGCTAGGCAAGTGCTCCACCATGGAGCTGCACCTCAAGCCCCTGCGAATTTTGAGTCAGGGTCTAGCTATGCTGGGCTTGAATTCGCCACCCTTCTGCCTCAGGCTCCCGAGTCACTGGGGGACAGGTGTGTGCCTGGCACCTGGCTCCTCCCATCTTGCTGTATGTGTGTGGAATCAATGTTTTGAGCACAGGGGAGCTGGCCCTGGAGGTGTACAGCCCCATAAAGGGAACTCTGTCCTGCTGGATGTCGCCCTTCAGAGCTGCCCTTCCTCAGACCTGAGTGAAGGAGGCTGTCCTGGGGATCCACTCTGCATGAGTTCTAGAGGCTGGCAGTCTGCTTTGCCCTGTAGAAGAAGGGGCTTTTGCCAAATGCCTCAGCTTCTGAGCCCCCTGAAGCTGCTGGCTCAGCTTATATAAGTCTCACTGACCATCTGTGGGTAGCTTGGATGTGCCAAATTCTTCCCTGCCCCATGGCCTTTGACCATGCTCTTTCCTCTGAAAACCTTTCCTTTCTTCATGCTAATTCATCTTAAAATTGCCTCCATCCTCTCTTTTCCCTTCTCTAGACTAGAGTTCAGCAGCCACCCTCCTACTATATGGCTCCACAGTACCGAATCTTTTCCACTTCAGGCTCTCTCTCTGTTGTGATTGTTATGCATGGGATGCAGTGCATGGCCAGTCGCTGGTCCTCCTTGAGGAGACAGCTCACAATTAACATAGTTGTTTCTGGTCCATCTGAGCTTGTGCCATGGAGGACTTTGCTTGGACAGGTGTCTAACTTGGTATAGAACAGGGAGATACTTTGGAGATGGGGAAAACAGGGCTAAGAACAGAGGGCTGTGGGTCAGGTTCTGGGGGTTCAGTCAGGGGGTTGGGTGAGGTTT
Organism: Pedetes capensis; assembly: GCA_007922755.1. Taxonomy (NCBI): domain Eukaryota; kingdom Metazoa; phylum Chordata; class Mammalia; order Rodentia; family Pedetidae; genus Pedetes; species Pedetes capensis. The sequence continues at coordinate 12,853 of VMDO01021010.1, forward strand.
AAAGTCTGGGCCATGACTAAGGGCAGGAACCCAAGCATTTGGCACAGGAAGAAAACTAGTGAGCCTTGGCCCATGGGCCCACCAACGTGCCTCTCCAGGGTTTCTTCTTCTCTAGAATAAGAATAATGTAGCTCACTGGCTTATTGTGATGATTTAACTAACTATCACCAATGAAATCTGACTCTGAACCATATGGCCACCTCTACCCTTCTGCCATGAATGGGAGGAGTGAGGGCGCTCTGTGGGCACAGAGCTGGACCTGGCTGCTCTCTGACCACCCAAACCACGACCCTGCAGACCCCCACGATCCAGAAGCCACCTCTTTATCCCTCTGGAGGGCTCTTGGGCCTCCTGCGGGCTACACTTGGCTGCGACCCTGTCTGCATGCTGGCTCTGGTAGAGGTGGCTGGGGGCATCCATGTCCCAGGATAGTAAAGTGGGTCGGTGGTAGGGACCTGCAGACGAACCAAGGTGATCTTGGACACAACTCCCTTCCCTGCAGCTGCGGGGACTCAGACAAACTTGGAAATGGCTTCTCTCTGCCCAGGCAGCAGCTACAGCTTCTGGCCATACAGGAGCTGGAGGACACTTGTACAATGGCTGCAGCCCAGCATGCCCCCGTCCAGGTGTGCATACCAGGGTTGGGGCCAAAGAAAGAGGAGGCATGTAAGAATGCTCCCTAGGCATAAATAGGTTTGAGACATATTTATAGGTTAATGGTGTTGGAGAAAGGAAGTTAATCTATATAAACAGCATGATGAATTAACTATAAACATCTGAATCAACTGTTAGAGCACAGAATGAGAGAATATTGGCTTCTTGTGTTTTGGGAAATCATTGACATAATCTTCCATGCTGTGTAATAATACCCACTTTTTATAATTACTTATGTACATATGTCAATATATTTTTCCTTATTCAGTGTGTTAGTTCCTCAAAAAAGATAGTTATGTTAATTGTGTCTGTATGTGGCATCTGTTTAAATCTAATCTTTGTTAATCACTCAATCTTTGTATTTTTTTGCATGCACAGCCTAAGCAAGCACTGAACCACAATCAAAGTCCCTTTCCCTCATTTTTTGTTTTTAAATTTTGAGACAGGGTTTCACCAAGCTGCACAGGCTGCCTTTGGCCTGAAACTCATGATCTTCTTTCATTGGCATCCAAAGTTACTGGGTTACAGGCATATGCCATGACCTCCAGCTGTAACTTGAATTGATATTGCTTATTTTACAATTTTTTAATTTTCTTAGATTCATGCTATATACACTCTACCCTCCAATTACTAATGGATGTTAAAAGCTATTCCTTCTCATTTTCAGTTGTGCCACATCAGCAAAAAGAGGTCTCTATTCTCTAAGGTAGACTGTATTTTGAGGTGGCAACTCTTCCCTAGTCATCTTTTGAGTGCCTTCCAACATGAGAAACTCATTTTCCAGCCCTGTATCTGACAGTGTTTCTCTGCTATTCATAGGATTTTCAATGGCTAATTGTTTCAGGAGAGGGTTACCAGGTCCTTCTCCCTAGTCTTAGTCTAGATTCTCATGCATAGCCCTGCTGGTATCTGTAATAGTGGTGCCAGAGCTTTTAACATTCCAGCAACATGTAAGCCCTCAACATTATAGCAAAATGATGGCAAAAGTGAAATGGAGCACATAAACATCGACTGTCTAAGCATCAGTGAACTAAAATGGACTGATATGGGCAATTTTGAATCAGATAATCATATGGTCTATTATGCCAGGAATGACAGATTAAGGAGAAATGGAGTTGCATTCACAATCAAAACAGACATCTCAAGATCATTCCTGAACTACAATGCTATCAGTGGTAGAATAATATCCATATACCTACAAGGAAGGCCAATTAATGCAACTATTATTCAAATTTATGCCCCTACCACTAAGACCACAAATCAAGAAAGGGAAGACTTTTTTATCAGATTCTGCAGTCTGAAATTGACCAAACATGCAATCAGGAAGCACTGATAATTAGTAGTGACTGGAATGCAAAAGCTGGAAACAATGAAGGCAGCTCAGTAGTCAGAAAATATGGTCCTGATGATAGAAACAATGCTGGAGATCACATGATAGAATTTTTTTCAGACCAATGACCTGTTTATTGCACATACATTTTTCCACCAACATAAGTGGTGACTATACACATGGAACACATCAGATGGAACATACAGGAAACAAACTGATTATATTTGTGGAAAGAGATGATGGAAAGCCTTAATATCAAATGTCAGAACAAGACTAGGTACTGGTTGTGGATTAGACTATCAACTGTTCATATGCAGGTTCAAAGTGAAACTAAAGAAAATTAGAACAAGTGTATGAGAGCCAAGGTATGACCTTGAGTATATCCCACTTGAGTTCAGAGACCACCTCAAGGACAGATTTGATGCCTTAAACACTAATGATTGAAGACCAGATGACTTGTGGCATGACATCAAATATAATACTCATGAGGAAAGCAAAAAATTATTCAAAAGGCTGGAAAAAGATCATATTCATGTCAAAAGAGAATCTGAATTCAATGGTTCTGTTATATTACATTATGGTAAAATAGAACATAAAAGTTACCATTTTAGCCATTTATTCAGTAAATTAGTTATACTCACAATATTATACAGCTGTCACCACCATAAATTCCCAAACCTTTTTACTGGCCCAAACAGAAACTTTTTACCCATTAAGCAGTAACTCTCTGCTCCACCATGCCCTCACCCTCTGGTGACCTCTAATCTACTTTCTGCTTCTATGAAGTTTATGTATTCTAGATGTTTCATGAGTGGAGTTGTACGATATTATATATTTTGTGTCTGACATTTCATTCAGCATGATATCTTCAAGGTTCATTCATGTTGTAGGATAAGTCAGAACTTCATCCCTCTTGTTGTTGTTGTTAAGTGCCATTGAGTCAGTATCTGAGTCATAGCGACCTCACATACAACAGGCAAAACACTACTGTCAGTGCTTCTCTGCTGTTCGCAGGGTTTTCAATGGCGGATTGATTTTGGGGAGTGGGTTGCCGGGTCCATCTCCCAAGCCTACAGCACTTGGTGTTCCCATGCAGTCTCCCATCCAAGTACTAACCAGGTCCGACCCTGCTTAGCTTCTGAGATCTGATGGGAAATTTATGATATATGGATTACATCTCAATAAATCTATTTTTCTAAAAAGCAAAAAAAAAAAAAAAAAAAAAAAAAAAAAAAAAAAAAAAAAAGAGAATCTGAAACTTACTTGTGAAAGTCAAGCAGCTAAATAAAGAGAAGTCATGATGAAGTTAATGAACTAAACAGAAGATTTCAAAGGGCAGCTGGAGAAGACAACATCAAATATTATAATGACATGTGCAAAGAGCTGGAGATAGAAAACCAAAGGAGAAGAACACACTCTGTTTTTCTCAAGCTTAAAGAATTGAAGAAAAAATTCAAGCCTCAAGTGGCAGTAGTGAAGAATTCTAAAGGGTTAATATTAAATGATTCAGGAAACATCAAAAGATGATGGAAAGAATACACAGAGTTATTATACCAAAAAGAATTGGTGGATGACCAAACATTTCAAGAGGTTGCACATGATCAGGAACCAATGGTACTGATGGAAGAAGTAGAAGCTCCCTTGAAGGAATTGGAGAAACACAAAGCTCCAGGAATTGTTGGAATTCCAGTAGAGATGTTTCAACAAACATTTGGAGCACTGGAGGTGCTCACTTGTTTACATCAAGAGATTGGTAAACAGTTACCTGACCAAGTGACTGGAAGAGATCCATATTTTTTCCTATTCCCAAGAAAGGGGATCCAGTTCAATGCAGAAATTATCTAACAATATCATTACTATCTCAAGCAACTTAAATTTTTCTAAAGATCATTCAAATATGACTGCTGCAGTATATAGACAGAGAACTGCTGGAAAAATCAAGCCAGATTCAGAAGAAGGAATGAAATCAGAGGCATCATTGCTGATGTCAGGTGGATATTACCCCAAAGCAGAGAATAACAGAAAGATGTCCATCTATGTTTTATTGACTATGCAAAGGCATTTGACTATGTGGATCACAATAAATTATGGATAACATTGTGAAGACTGGGAATACCAGAGCACTTAATTGTACTTCTGAGAAGTTTGTAAATGGACCAGAGACAGTTGTTTGAACAGGCCAAGGAAGCACTGCCTGGGTTAAAGTCAAGAAAAGTGTGCATCAGGGATGTATCCTTTCACCGTTCCTCTTCAATCTCTATGGTGAGCAAATAATTCAAGAAACTGGAAAAAGAACATGGCATCAGTATTGGGGGAAAACTCATTAACAACCTACATTAAGCAGATGACACAACTCTGCTTGCTGAAAATGAAGAGGATTTGAAAAATTTACTGATGAAGATCAAAGAACATGGCCTTTAGTATGGATTGTGCCTTAACATCAAGGAAACAAAAACTCTTACAACTGGTTCAATAAGCAACTTCATGATAAATGGAGAAAAGATTGAATTTGTCCAAGATTTTTCTTTACTTGGTTGTACAATCCACACCAGTGGAAGCATCAATCAAGAACTCAAAAGACATATTGCATTGGGAAAAGCTGTTGCAAAAGATCAACTTAAAGTGTTAAAAAGTAAAGATGTCACATTGAAGACAAAGATATGCCTGACCCATGCCATAGTATTTTCAATTGCATCATACTTGTGAAAGCTGGATGTTGAATAAAGAAGACAGGAGAAGAATTGATGCATTTGAATTATGGTGCTGGAGATGAATACTGAATATACTAAGAACAGCCAAAAGAACCATCGTATCTGTGTTAGAAGACATGTAACCAGAGTGCTCCTTGGAAGCAAGGATGGCTAGACTGCATCTCATGTATATTGGACACGTAGTCAGGAGAGACCAATCTCTGGAGAAGGACATCATGTTTGAGAAAGCGGCATATTAATGAAAAAAAAAAAAAAAGAAGACTCAACTAGAGAGATTCACGTAGTGTCTGCAATAAGGGGCTTAAACATAAAAAAGATCACGTGCCTGCCTCAGAACTGGGTAGTATTTCATTCATTCTGTTGTACATAAGGTCACTATGAGGTGGGTCCAACTGGATGGCACTTATCAACAAAATTTTACTGTTGGAGAAACTGAGGTTCTATATCGTAAGTGACTCCAATCACTTCACCTCACAGAGTTAGTGCTCTCACTGCTAGGCCAGTGATGTTTTTCTAACCTGATCCTATGAAAGAGATGAGAGACTTGCACTTGGCTTTGATGAACAGAATCCTAGGGCAAAAAAAATGAAGGGCATTTCTCTTTGGGGAAATGATTGGAGCAAAGGAATCCTGGCAGAAGTGGAAGTTCAGGACCCAGAGCCTTTTGCAGACTGCCTTGACTACAGTGGAGGGCGCACATTGTCTATGGCACATGCTGACTTTTAAGGAGTAAGAAAAATAATTAAGATGTCAAAGGTAATAATCAAAATCTTTTAACCTTTTAACAATTATCCAGTGTCAAAATCTAGGGAGAATAATGCAATGTTCAATAACACAAATGCAAAATTGAGCACCTCAGATAAAAGGAGTGCTTCCTTCTGACCAGTATATCTTTGGAATTAAAATATTACAAAGAAACTTCCTGATCATAATAACTCAAGGAATTCTCCTCCATTTATTTCAAGGGAAGATTCTGTTGGATAAATTTGAAGTCATCACGGACTCCCCAGTTATGTTGGCCAATTTAAACTAAATGCCCATTTATTCTAGAGAGAAAATTCAGTTACTAGCACACTGGTTCTGGACCTTTCTGGATGTTGTACCTTAGTATTTTTTTTTACTACTTTGTTTGTTTGTTTATTTATTTATTTATTGTGGTACTTGGGGGTTGAACCCAGGGCCTCATGCATACTTTGCAAGTGCTTTACCACTGAGCTGCATCCCAGCCCAATTTTTAATTTTTTAAATTTTGAGACATGGTCTCGCTAAGTGATGCAGGCTGCCTCTGGCCTCAAACTTGTGATCCTCCTGCATCTGTCTCCCAAGTGGCTGAGATTACAGGTATGTGCTACTGTGCCCAGCTTCCACCCCAGTATTATACTTTAGCAGTATGTGTTGCCAAATTAGATAAAATGCATTTCAGGGCTCATTGAAAAAAGTCACAGAAAGCTTTCTGGAAGAAAGGTGACTTCAAGAGAACTTGCCAGACCGAAAATGATGGCTGAAACCCTCTAATATTCCCCTAATGGTAGTATGTAAAGCCCTCCCTCTTGTCTCCTCCTGTTATGCAGTTTTGACCCCCCCCAACACACTTATCTTTTCATACCTGAGCACTCTAGTTGTACCAAATTACTTGAGGTTCCTTGAGCTGTTTCTTGCTGTTCCTCACTGCTGAGTTCCTGGACATGATTAATTTTCTTGGTGAAGTCCTTTGTCCTCTTTCTGTCCAGAGAGACTGCTCACTCTGTGTTGAAGGCCCAGTAGCCTCACATCTTCTGTGGAGGCTTCTAAGACTATTTCTTTCTCCCCCTGAGGCAAAGTTGATTAATTCTTTTTCTCATCTTATACCACCTTCCCTATTGTGTTTATCTCACCATACTGCATCCTTTTAATTTCAATAAAATTTATCTGTATTTACTTCTTGATCCTGAGCTTAAAGACAAAGCCCATGTAGCCCATATGTTATTAGAGACTCTATTCCAAGTCCCCAGTAAGTCCCTGATGCAAAGTAGATGATCTAGTTGGTGAATGAATGCCTAGATGAATGAATGATGCAGAGTGAATAGTTTGGTGATGCCAGGAGCCACGCAGTCACATTAGGTATGATCCTGGTGCATTTGGCTATAAGAAATATTCAAATAAACTCAATGAGCTTAAATAATAATGTGTTCATGCAAAGTGTCTATGGAGGTTCTGGGCCCAGGTTTGAAGGATTCAGCAGCTCAGTAATGGAAGTAAGAGATGGTTTCTTTCTGTACTTCTGCTTTGATTGTACCTGGCTCCCCCTTGGGGATGCCATTTCACAGCCACCATCTCCTACATCTACACATTTTTATGCCCAACTTTGGAGGAGGAAGTCCTCTTCTGAAACTTCTCTCTACAAAGAGAGGGTATATCTCCCACAGAAACCCTGAGGTAGCCTTTTCTTCTAGTTCCATTGTCCCTGCATCATTTAACAGGCTTGGGAACAAGGTGTCCATGGTGGCAGGGGGGCATGGGCTCAGTAGCGTGCACTTCCACTGGCCAGTGCTGGCTTGGCTATGGCCCTTCCTTAATGTCTAATACGCCATCAGCAGAAACCAATGTCGAATCCCTCATATGGATGTGGTACCATCCCCAGGGGATCACTCAGCTTCCTGGTGGTGGGCTTATCACAGCAGACTTCTTGCATTTCCTTATTACTGGAATGTTGTTGTTGTTGTTAGGTATCCAACTCACAGCGACCCTACGTACAACAGGGGAAACACTATTGTCAGTGCTTCTTTGCTGTTCATAGGGTTTTCTATATTTGGAATTGCCTTGCTTTATATACAATGCTCCAACCAAAGTCCCTATTCACATAGCCTACCTTCTCCACCATCATGGTGTTCCCTAGAGCCTTGTTTCCTATCTAGGAACTCATTTCACAGAAAAAGCACAGTGGCAGTGGGCTCACCCCTGGAATTCACCAGAGTTTCCTTGTTCTTTACTATTCTGAAGCAGTTCCTTTATAGGAAGGTAGAAAGGCCATTTGAAGACTCAATTTTAGCACCATGTAGGTGACATTACCTTGCAGGGCTCTCAAGAAGGCTGTGTATGCTCTGACTCAGTGCCCTCTATATGATAATCTTTCTACCAAAGCTAGAGGTCATGGGTCCAGAAATCAGAGGGTGGACATGGGAGTTGCACCACTAACCATCATCCATAGTGAGGCACTAGTGGAATTTGGGCCTTTTATTTTTGCACTCCTATGCTCTACAGGCCTTAGGTCTTGGTTCTAGAGGCAGAGGTACTGCCACCAGGGGATTTGACAATGATTCCATTGCGCTGGAAGTTAGGATTGCTTCTAGTCCATTTACAATGCCTCATGCCTCTGGACAAACAGGTAGAAAATGGAGTCACTGGGCTAACCAGGGGGATGGATCCTGGCCACCAGGGAAAGATGGGACTACCACTTCACAGTGGTGATAAAGCCAAGGAGGATTTCTGCACTTCAGGAGATCCACAAGGGCACCTCTTATCACCATGGCCTGAGATTGAAAGCAACGAGAAACTACAGCAACTCAGTCTAGGTAAGACTATGAATGACCCATTCCCTTCAGGAATGTAGTTTTGGATCATTCCATGTGATGAGCTAAATGTGTTGCCTCAAACTTCCTGTGTTGAAACCCTAATGTCCAGTGAGATGCTCTTAGGAGGAGGTCCTCATGAGTGAGCTTAGAAACACGCGAGCTCCTCCACACTGTCTACCCTTTGCCAGTGTGAGGACACAATGAAATGATTGTCCACAAATCAGGAAGAGAGTTCTCACCAGACCCTGGAGCTGCTGGATCCTTGACCTTGGACTTTCAGCATCCAGAACCATGAGACACAAATTTCAGTGGCTGAAGCCACCCAGTCTGTCGCAGGCCATTTATAGCAGCCCACACTGATGAAGGCATCCCACCAGGTAAAGACCATGGCCTTCTGAGGCAAAGGGAATATAAAATGGAAAGTGGAAAAAGGTAGGTAGTTGTAAGCACCAGGGGTAAAGATTCCTTGCTTGACCAAACTTCTGTCAGGCTCCAGTACCTCCCCCTAGGCCTATTTGCTTCCTTGTAAAATACACTTTTAGCAAGTGACCCTGTGGGATTAGTGGAGAGAGACCCCTTCCTCAATAGCTGATCATCTGCACTATCTGGCCAGGCTCCTCATCGTCTGCCATTCCCCAGGTGATGTCTGAATACATTGGCTTGTTTTCAGCAAGAATCTTCGCAGGTGAGTTTAGCCAGCATCCCTCTTATTCCTGATGTTTCTTTCCTCTTGGTCATCTTCTATCCCCTGACCCCCACTCTGGTCCTTGGCTACAACTTCCCACCTGTACATGCTATGTACAGCATTCAGCCCATGCTCTCTCCCTTAATGCAAAATCTCATTGGAGTGGTCCCTCCTGTCACAGTGGTTCTGAATAAAGTCTTCCTTACTGTGCTTTAACAAATAATATCAGGTGAGTATTTTTAGTTGGTACCAGCTGACACCATGTGATCAGTTATAGTAATGAGGGCTGTAATTGTCAGGAGTATTTCTCCTCATTTTGTTATAAATATTTTTACCCACTTTATATATGTAGATATGAAATATTTTTATTTTCTTTTCTTATCCTCTTATCACAACATTAGCTACTTGCTTCATACTAGAGCATTTATTACTAATTTTGTACCATAGTATTTAAGTAATGGGTATCAAGGAGAAGACTAAACATCATATAAGGTATTTGTCTCCTCATCTAGAGAAGGAGTCAGTACAGTTTTTGAACCCTGGAAGCCAGGCATTGAAGTGCAGGTACATAACCATTATGCTATGGCAGCTGCATGTGTACCATTTTTATTGTACCCAGGATAGTATTGTTTTAGGCCTTGTCGGGCTAGAATTTAGCTCAGTTGGTAGAGCACTGCTCTGCAGTCACTGAAGTCCCAGGTTCAATTCCCAACACTGCAAAAATGGGAGAAGGATGTGGCAATCCATTCCTGAGGCAATCCCCAAAGAAACAATCAGGCATTGAAAACCATATGAGTGTCGATACAAATCAGACTTGACTCAAGGGCACTAATAACAACAACAACATAACCTTGTTGTTGTCTTTATTTGGTGATTAAATGTAGTTTAAGGAGATGTATATGGATGCCAAGTTAACAAAGGGTGAATTTGTGATGGTTAATTTTAGGTGTCAACTTGACAAGGCCTGGATATTTGGGCAAACATTCCCCTGGGTGAGTCTGGAGAGCCTTTCTGTTTACATTCACACTGGTAGCCTGAATGAAGCACATCACCCTGCCTAATGATTATAGAGCTCCCCCAGTCCCTTGGATCCACAAGAAGGCTGACCCTCCTACAGGTAAGAGGCACCTCCTTCTGCCTGGCTGAAGGACACTGGTCTTGTCCTTCCTTTGGGCTTGAGCTGAAATGGTGGCTTTTGCCTTGGAATGTACATAGTCAGCTCTCCTGGACTGCTAACCTGCTCACTGCAGATCCTGGGATTTCTATCTCCATGATCATGGGAGATAATTCTTTATAATGGGTCAGTATGTCTGTCTGTCTTTACACCCCCACCCACCCATGAGATTTGCTGACACATGCTGTGTTTTGCCAGAAATGAGGTGAAACTGGTTTTGAAAGAAACACCAGGAGTGACGTGGATGCCTGAGGAGGAGGGGAAGCTGAATTTGGCGGTTGACCACAGTGACGGCAAAGGGCAAGAAAGGGCCCAACCCAAGGCAATTTGTGTGGTCTCTGTTGACTCTGAACCTCTGTTTCTGGTTGGGTGTGGATTTGACGTTCTCTCTCACTTCCCCTTTCCTTATACAAACAAAGTGGACAGTGGACACACACACACACACACACACACACACACACACACACGAGATTCATGTATGTATTTCACATGGGCATATGTCCAAAGCTTTATCTGACCTGGTCATGACATCCACAAAGGTCAAGATGGAAGTGCAGCTCCCCTGCACCTGCAGTACTTTAGCAAGGGGCTGACTCTCTGAAAAAAAAGTTTTGCTGGACTTGGAGTTGGCACATAATTCCCTTCAGAGGACACACTCCTGGTGTCAAATACTTTCCTCTCCACCCTGTGAACAATCAAAGGAGCAAAAACCTTGTCCAAGCAAGGAAAGCTTCTCGTCTGAATTCTGGATTCACCTGCTGGAACCAGACAGAGGTAGGCACCATAGTTAGAGCACCACCACCTGCTGGGGATGATCCAGGTTACCTGCCTCCATCCTGCCAACTGTCACACTAGGGAAAGGGACCCTAGGAGCTCCACATGTCAGGCACTTTGTCCGGTAACCTGGCCACCTCACAGATACCTACTCAACCTTTCTCTTTCGGTTGCTCAAGTTTTCTTTTGGCAGCTTTCTTCTCTGACTGCACCACTTTTCCATTGTAGCATAAAAGCACAAACAAAACAACAAGAATGAACAATAAAATGAACACCACCATACAACTAAAGTTAAAAAAAATTAAAAACAACATAAAACAAAACCAAAGCACCAAGGCCATCAGCACCAGCAACAACTACTGGCTTCATGATAAGGATATCTAGCATGAGTTCAAAGATTTACCTTTTGCTGGAATAATTTCACATTTATCTCACTGAATTTAAACAAAATTAATTCTGTTTAAAAGGTGATAAAACTTAGACACCGCAGAGCATGGGTTTCATTAAAGCATGCTCATTCTGGCCCTTGTCTCAGGAGAGCCGTGTGTGGCTTTGCAGAGTCCTTCTCTGTTCTGGTCTTTGATTTTTTTTATGCACTAAAAGAAGAAATTAATTAATTCAACAAATATTCATTGCACTATATACAGCAGGACTCCAGTCATGGACAAGACCCATCTGGACTTGGCTGTCATTTGCAGGGAAACAGGACACTAAACCTATAATTCCAGATGTGATCAAAGGAACTTCAGCTGCTATAATTTCTGGGAAAAAAGTGAGACAGGAAGATGGAGGTAGTGGTGCTTGGGGTGAGGAACTAAGTTGTACAGGGTCAGGGAGGACCCTCTGGAAGGAGAGAGCATTTGAGGTCTCCTATATGACCACAGGGAGGTATGCGGTCATCCTTTCCAGGACAGGAGCAGCAAAGTCAAGGCTCAAAAGGCACCAGCAAACTTACCTTCTTTGGTAAGGGGTGAGAGAGAGAGAGAGAGCTAGAGAGACAGAGAGAGTATGGTAGAGAAAGAGAGAGAGAGAGAACAAGAGAAAGAAAGAGAGACAGGGAGAGAGAGAAGAGTCTTGTGTGGTTTCTGCATTTCCATTATTTATTCTGTGGGTCTCCATGATAGCATATACTTTAATCCTCACAGAAGCCATACTTTATATGCATTATGCCCATTTTAGAGATGCTAAGGTGATACCCAGAGCCAGTGGGCCCCTTGGGATGGCATAGCCAGCTAGGAGCAAAGTGGAGATTGTTGGTAAGTATGGAAATCAGTTCATTGTTCAGGAAGATGGAGAGGTTCTCACAAGACCATCCTGACTTCTGATATCAACTACAGGCTTTTGGGGTTTCCCCAAACCACCCTTAGGTTCTATGGTTCACTTGACAGGCTCCCAGAATTCATAGGAAGCTGTTATACTTGTGGTTACAGTTTATTACAAGGCAAAATTCCAGCTAAAGATCAGCCAAGGGAGGCGGAGCTCGTTGGAGCCTGCTGGGAAATGCAGTGCTCACTCCTGTCTTCCCCTGTGGAGCTTGACCACATTTGTCTCCAGGCACTGATGTGGGTCAACCCTGCACTGTCAATCAGGGAGCTTACGTGGGCCTTGGGGGGTCAGGGTTTTCATTAGGGCTCCATCATGGAGCATGATCAACTGGCAGCCCACATGACTGAGCTCAGGGTCCAGTCCCTCTTGAGGCTGACAGAGACTGTGTGGCCCAGAGCCCTCGCCCCAGGTCTCATGGTCACTATCTGGTGTGGCCAGCCCTCTCCAACCCATGTTGTCAGCTATCCAGCATGATGATCACCTCCAGGAAAGCAAAAGCACCCCTGCCAGGACCAGGTTCTAAGGGCCTGGGCCCCCCTCCCAGCAGCTGAGTCAAAGGCCAAGCCTCCTCTTAGGCCATGTTACACCCTTCACTGGACACTGAGCTACATGCTTGCTACTGAGTATTGGTTCAGCAGTCACAGGTTTCTGGGGCCTGTCACTCTTCTCTTGGACCTGAAGTCCCTTTAGGGGGCAATGGGAGTGGGCTGTCTGAGCTGAAGTGCTTCCTGGCCTCTGTGGGCACACCTGTACCTGAGCACCTCCTACCAACCTTGGGTGAAAAATGTCCTTGCCTGTCAGGGGAGTTGGTCTGGGGGACAGCTTGCCCCCCACAGCAAGGGCACAGTGGGCCAGAAGCCTCAAACTGGCACTCTTGCTGTCACCATGGCAACCACTGATGCTTTGGGTACTTCAGGGGGTCCCTTTCCTGGGCCTCTCACTTCTGACCAGGAAGTTCCTGGCTATTTTTAGCACAGCTGAATTGCTTCTGAATCCCTTGTGGGTCTTGGCCATTCAGACTGCAGGCCCTTCATATCCCAGAGGGTGCAGGTGCAGCCTTCTGGCTCCTCCCTGGGCTGCTTCCTCCAGCCCTGCAAACATGGGCCTCCACAGCCTGCCCATCTTGCTTCCATCGGGCTGATGCTGTGGTTTGCTTAGATGTCCCCCCAAAGCCCACCTGCTAAAGGCATGGCCACCAGCCTGTAGTGGGGTCCTTAAGGAGTGAGGCCTCATGGAAGGAAGGTAGGTCACTGGGCGTGTGCCCTTGGACAGGACAGGGGATCCCAAATCCTTCTCCCTTTCCTTTCCTTCCCAGGTGTCCTGAAATGAGCAGCTCCCTCTGCCACCTTCCCCAACCCTGATGCTCCACCTCACCACTTCACCACTGGTCCAGAAGCAATAGGCCAAGTGACTGGGGACTGAGCCCCCAAACTGTGAGCCAAGCAAACCTTTCCTCCTTAAAAGTTGATCCACAGCCAGTATTTGCTCCAACAATGGAAAGGTGACTAGCAAGACTCACAGACTGGAAATGACCCTTCTTTCTCACCCCTGAACTCTCCCCAGAGATCTGTCCAAGGTCAGCTCAGTCTGACACAGCTTCCCATATTTCCTTATTGAGGAGACAGTGTGTGATGATAAGAATATCTTACTCTAAGACAAACGATCCAAGCACCTTTCATTGATCCTGTTGTTAAATCTCCATCACAAGATTTTGGGGGTGGGCCTACCACTAGCAACATTAAGCTGATGTGGAGAATGAGTCCAGAGAGATAACAAAGTTCTCTGAAGTCTCCCAGCTAGTAAGAGGCACAGCCAGACCCGAGCTGTTTTAATGTTATAATTGGTAATTCTTAATGTACAATGTATTGGGTCTCATTATGACATTTCCACACATGCATTTCATCATACATTGCTCATATTAACTTCCTTTTACCCTCTCATGACTCCCCCTTCCCTATCCCCTCCCTCCCTACCAACGGTCTCCCTTCTTCTTGCATGTCTTTTTAAAGTATATCTATTTATATATGTACATCCCCATTTTGGCCTAAGGGAGACATATGTGATATTTCCTTTCTTTTTTCCTCTTACCCTTTCTTCTTGCCCCCTCCTCATTTATTTTAGTCTATGGTCTTTTCCTACTTAGGACCTGTTTGCTTTCATGATCTATATGTTTTGATACTGAATATGTCTTGAAGTCTAACATCTATATGTGCCTGCAGCTGTAGCCCTGAGGTGTCAGATCTCGGAAGCTAGGCAGTGTCAGGCCTGGTTAGTACTTGGATGAGAGACCGCCTGGGAACAGCAGGTGCTGTAGGCGTGGGAGAAAGACCTGACAATTACTCTCAAAAATCAATCTGCCATTGAAAACCCTATGAATAGCAGAGAAGCACTGAGGATAGTGTTTTGCCTGATGTATGCAGGGTTGCTATAAGTCGGATACCCACTCAATGGCACCTAACAACAACAATAACAACATCCACATATGAAAGAAAACATGCAATGTTTTTGTTTCTGAGTCTGGCTTATTTGGCTTAAACTGATGATCTGGTGAATGCCAGAATCATGTCCTTATGGCTGAACAAAACTCCATGGTGTATACATACCACAATATCCTTGCCAACTTATCTGTTGACAGACATCTAGGTTGATTCCTATCTTGGCTATTGTGAATAGGCCACAATAAACATGGATAAGCAGGTGTCTCTGTGGTATGTTGACTTTAACTATCAAACTGTATTGGTTGTCTCCATCCACTGGACTCAGGAAAGGCCCATGTTGTTGTTGTTGTTAGGTGCCGTCGAGTCAGTATCTGACTCATAGCAACCCTCGCAGGGTATTCAATGGCTGAGTGCTTCGGGATTGCCTTGGGAGTGGATTTCCAGGCCCTTCTCCCATTTTTGTGGTGCTGGGAATTGAACTCGGGCCCTCAGAGACTGCAGCACAGTGCTTTACCCAGGAAGGGCCCATAGCTGTTGTCATTTGTCATTGTACCCCCAAGTTTGAGACCTTCCCACCCACTCCTAGTTTATTTCTCCCATTTAGAGAAGCTCTCCCTTCATCTCCTGGTGTAGTCTAGTAAAGAATGCATCTGGTCATTGTCCCCTGTTCCTGGAACAGAGGCCAGAAACACTTGTGATTTCTTGAGCAATTATAATGCTCATTTTGCTAATGAGGTGACGCATGGTGGGCTCCCAAATGGCTTCAGGATGGGGGCTGGTGAGGAGAAAGGCCAACCATGAGAAGACAACATGAGAACCTTCAGCCCCTGACCTCAGGCAGGTGAGTGGGGGGCAAGGGCTGGAAGCTGAGTTCAATCATGTGGCCAGTGATTTAGTCAACCATGTCTGTGCTATGAAACCTCAGTGAAAGCTCTAGACATCCAGGCTTGGTGGTGCTTCTTGGTTGGTGATTGCATTTATGTGCTAGGGGGTGAATCTCGGGCCTTGTGCATATTTGGCAAACACTCTAGCACTGAGCTGTACCCTTGTTGTTGTTGTTAGGTGCCATCGAGTCGGTATCCGACTCATAGCGACCCTCATACCTAGCCCATTTTTATTTTTATTTTTATTTTTACTTTTATTTTGAGACAGGGTTTCACTAAGTTACACAGGCTGCCTCTGGCAGCACAAAGAGGGCCATGCACACCGTACATAGAATTTAATTAAAAGACATGAACAGCATCTGATAGTGTGGGGCAAAGTGGCAATTAGAATAAAATAAATAAATAGAGTGATTCCATGTTTGGACACCAATGGCTACAAATGACTTAATAAGCTGGACACAGAGAGTGGAACAAAATTTGACTCAATATGAAGGACTTGTTGGAGTGGCCAATCCTTGGCTCCAGAGTTAGACAAAGATGATTTGGGAAGGGTCAGGAACCACCATGGGATGCAAGGGTGTGTCACCCAGCAAGTGGCTGCAGTGCAGAGGCAACCATCCATCAGCAGGCCACCTGCATGTGAGCTACCCTCGAGGGACTTATGCAGGCCTGGATGCAGAAGAGTCATCATAGAAGACTGATACAAGGCTGGCCGTGGTGGCACCATGGAGGTGGTGTGCTGGCACTGTTTAGCCAGGTGTACCTGCTCTGTCCATCTCTCAGGTGGAATGTGCAGGTGACAGGGGCCCCAGTGGGTGCACATTATTCAGGCAGGCAGGCCGCCTCCTGTCCATGATGACCTTGGGCACATTGGGGTCAGTGTGTTCATTGTACTTCCTCTTTTTCTCAATTACTGTAAATGAATTTCTGCAGAATCACCGAGAATGGGGAAGATTTACAACAGATTAACTTTCATTTAGTTCAGTGAAATTGTCTCAATGCATAAATCCAAGCCTACCTCAGACTCATGAATTTTTATACCTGCTGCTTAGTAGACAACCCTTTCTTCCCTTTTCTTTTTCCCCAGTCCTTGTCACTTCCTCTTCTACTGTGCGCTGCCTTCAGAGCCTGCCAGTGCTCTACACCTCTGTCAGACTCTTTCGAGCCAGGAGATGAAAGCTTTCAGAGAGCTGTGTAGGTGTAGTTATAGGATCTCTCTGCAACACTCCTATTTACTCATAAATGAGTATAAATGAGGCATGACAAGCAATTTGTTGCATGGAAAGCTGTTATTAATAACTTGATATATTCATACCTCCTTGTGAGAACATATCCTTTTTTCTTGGCCTGAGACATAGTTTGGTCTAAAATGTCTTCTAGTAAAAATATACTCTCTCCTCATTTGAGGAGGAAAACATCTTCCCTAATTCTCATATTATTCTCATGGCTTGCTAGGGGCTCATTTCTTTATGGTCAGTGGGACCTTACTGTAAGAAGTAGGGTGGGATGGGAGATGGGTTTTCAACTAATCAGTTCAGCAAAATTTCATGACCTGACTGCCTCTGTTAGCTGTTTGGGTTTGTTGTTTTTAGATGCTTTTGGGTCAGGCCTGACTCACAGCAACCCTGTGCAAAACAGATGAAACATTATCTGACACTGCCATGCACACAATTTTTTTTTTATGTTTGAGCCCATTGTTTCAATCACTGCGTTTCTTCTCATTTTGAGTCATGCCACATCAGCAAAAAGAGGTCCCAGAGGCTCTACTCCATTCTTTTCTTTAAGGTCAACTCTACTTTGAGGAGGCAACTCTTACCCAGTCAGGTCTTGAATGCCTTCCAGAGAGTGGGGCTCATTTTCTGGCACTATATCTGACAGTGCTTCTCTGCTCTTCATAGGGTTTTCAATGGCTAATTGTTTTGGGAGTAGGCTGCCAGGTCCTTCTCCCTAGTCTGTCTTAATCTGAAAGTTCAGCTGAAACATGTCTACCATGGGTGCCCCTGCTGGTATGTGAAATAGCAGTAGCAGAGCTTTCAGCATCATACCAACACACAAGCCCCGACAGCACAACAAGGTGACAGACACTGGATGGTGGGGAGCTGCTGGGGTAGATGATGGGAAATGAGTGAGATGCCCTCACCCAGAACCCACACAGTTGTAGAAGCTCCCAGAACACCTCTGTGAGTGATGGCAGTCAGCATGAACATATGGAGCAAATATAAGGCAAGGCAGTAATTTGGAGAAAGCAGAGCAATCGTTTGGGGAGTGGGGATACTGATGCCCCTTCCCGTGACTGTCCCCTTTGAGGCCATTTTCCCAGAAGGGACCTAAGTGAAGCAATGAGTCCATAAAGAAACCAAAGCTCCTGGCTTATTATTTTAGGAGACAAAGGCCAAGATAGGAAAGAATATGGCAGGCTGTAGAGACGCATGGCATGTGTGCACCTGTCCTGAGACCAGGACCCTGAGCTGTGAGGAGGGGAAGGGTGGGAAACAGAGGGAGAGGAGGACGTAGGAGGCAGGGCTGCCCTTGGTCTGCCCTCTGCAGTAAGCGGGTAAGCCTTTGAGAAGTCACTTTTAAACCCTGGGAGTAGAGAAGTGTTCCGTTGCACTGGCCACTCGGCCTGAGGGAGGTGTGAACCTCTTAACTGTGCTCTGCACCACACTGGGCGAGTGGGCAGGGAGAAGGGTAGGGGACAGTGAAGCACACAGCTCAGGTTCCCAGGACGTGTCCCTCTTCTGTCTTCAAGGCCATGTGAAGCTGTAGAAGACAATGCACAGGGCCCTTGATGTATGATACACCAGCTTATGTTTTTGTTTATTGACTTTCTGATGATGCAAAAATGATACACATTTGGTAGAAACCATCCTTTGAATTTCGAATTTGATGTTTTCCTGGGCTGGAGATATGCTGTGAGATCCCCTCTTGAGATGCTGGGCAGTGGCAGCAGCTGCGTCTCCCAGCCAGACCCGTGATCACAGCGGGAAACGAAATGACCAATACTCTACTATGTAGTGTGCTTAAGAAATTACACGAGACAGTCAATGCTTTATTAAGAGCCTTTGTGTTGGATGATTTGCCCCAATTTAGGCTAATCTTCAGAACACGTTCAAGGTGGCCTTGCTCAGCCATGATGTTCCATAAATTAGGTATATTCAATGCATTTTTTGACTTATAATATTTTTACCTTATGATTGGTTTATCAGGATGTAACTGCAACAAAAGTCAAGGGACTACTATAATGGAAACCAATAATGCAGACATCAGGTCCAGGGAGAGTTCATGTATTTGAGACTGGAGGTAGGAGACCAGTGAAGGGCTCTGCTGCCACTCATTCATGGGGTGATGTGGCTGAAATGGAATGTGTCACAGGAAGGGGAGGCAATTCAACCTGAAGACTTGTAAGTTGGTTGTTGTTGTTGTCAGGTGCCATTGAGTCAAGTCTGACTCATAGCGGCCCAATGTACAACAGAACAAAACACTGCCCTATTCTGTGCCATGCACATGATTTTACTTATGGTTAAGCCCATTTGTTGCAGCCACTGTGTCAATTCATCTAGTTGAGGGTTTTCCTTTTCTTTGTTGAAGGCAAAAGGAGGAAAAGCTAGGAGTGACCTCAGCATTGTACCTGGTATCTCAGAGATCCAAACTCCCACTTGATTTCAACCCCCCCTCATGTCACAACCTCAGGGAGGTTCCTTTTCTATTCATTATAGGTTTGACCTGAAACACAGATAATTTACAGATTAAAAGTTAGTAAGAAGGTTTGGAATTTATTTTCTGTATTTCTGTGACGAAAACTGACCCAGTATAACAAACATCAAGGTGTTAACTTTGCCACTGAAGGTCTGAGAATTTCGTGGGAATTTAGAAAAAGAATCCCATGAACTCTTTCTTTCTCTAGAGCAAAATTCCCCACTCTCTAGCCAAGACATTTTCTAACACCTTAGGGATAAAAAAGTACTCCTCCTGAGATGGTCAAAAATAAAATTAATTCTTATTCTCAGGACAAGAAAGTACAATGGAAAAATTTCTCACATATCCAGAGACACTTCTGCCTCCCTAGAAGTCTGTGTGAGGCTGAGGGGCCTGACTGAACCCAACCCGTGAGCCTGGGCTGGGTGCTTTGATTTTGCCTGTCGTGAATCTCAGATGGTAGCAAAGCTTGCATAAGCAGGGCAAAGGCCTGAATAGTCCAACCCTTTGAAGCAGGCTAATTTTGCACAAAGTCTTCAATATGATGACCCTAAAAGTGTGAGGCAGAGACTATTAGGCCTTTCTAGAATAATAGGTAATTTGAAAAAGAGAAAGAGCAGGATTCTGCATTCTGGCTGGGTTACATCTGCAACTTTGATTCTGGCAAAATAGTATAGGCATACTCTATTCTAGGAGATTCCTCGTGAATGACCTTCACCATGAACAACAATCTGTAGCCCTAATGCCAACCCCAGCTACCTGGGACATCCGGCATTGCTCCCACATGCCTTCTATTATACTATGAACACTCGATTTTTGTTGTTATTGTTCTCTTGATTTAAAGGTTTTACTTATTAAAAAATGTAGTCCAGCTTTGCAATTGACTTATTCACAGCACACCCCAGCATCTGACAGCACCATTCAGAACCCAAACTGTGAAAGCAGGAAGACTTGTATCTGCCCAAGGCCCTATTCGCTCCTGGCAGTGTGACCATGTGCAAATGACAGGACCCTCCTGAACCTCAGGTCCCATATTGAAAAGTGGAGATAGGAAATAGCCACAACAGGCATTACTGTTAACAATCAGTGGCAGGCCAGGCTCAGAGACTTAGGTGGCTGAGGCAAGAGGACAGCAAATTTGAGGCTAGAAGCAGCCTACATAGCTTAGTGAGACCCTGTCTCAAGATCCACAAAATAAAAAAAGGGCTGGGGTCCCAGTAAAGTATGCATGGGACCCTAGGTAGCACCTTTGTACCTCAAGAAAAAAGAAAGATTCAATGGCCTGACAAGAGGGTAATAAATTAATATAGTATCCTCCCATCCAGGGAGGAGATGTTCCAATACCCTTAGTGGATTTCTGAAACCAGGGATAGTACCAAACACAATATGTACTGATTTCTTCCCATGTATACCTATGGTAAACCTTAATTTATAAATTAAGCACCATATGAAATTAACAACTAATTATAAAACAGAGCAACTATGTTGTTGTTAGGTGCTGTCCATTTGTGTCTGACTCATAGCATCTCTCAGAAGGTTTTCAGTGGCTGATTATTTTGGGATTGTTAGACTGCCACATCCTTCTCCCCCCCCCTTTTTTTTTTTTTTTTTTTTTTTTTTGCAGTTCCGGGGATTGAACCCAGGTCCTCAGAAAGTACAGAACAGCACTCTACTGACTGAGCTAAACCCCAGACCAGAGCAACTATATATAGAACAATGTATTTTAATAAAAGTTACATGAATATGATCTCTCTATCAAAGTATCTTATTGTACTTTCACCTTTTCAGTTAAAGAAAGCACTTATGGCTCTCTTTGTCATATCTGAACTGCTAACATCATTTCTCTTGCACATTTGGGATATTACTAAGTAAAACAAGGGTTGTCTGAACACAACCCCTGAAATATGCTGATGGTCAGTTTAATAACTGAGAAGATTACCAAATGACTAATGAGCCAATAGCATGTACAGTGTGGATACGCTGGACAAAGGAATAAGTTATGTCCCAGCAAGACTGAACAGGACTGTATGACATTTCATCATACTTCTCAGACAAGAGTACAACTTAAAATTTATGAAATGCTCACCTCTGGAATTTTCCATTTAATATTTTTAGACTACGAATGAACACAGATAACTGAAATAACACAAAGCAATAGCACATCTGTGGGGGAGCTACTGTATTTGGAGCTTAACAATTGATCTGGGGCAGAAAACCACATCAAAGCAAAAGTCATGATTTCCTAGCATAGGAGACATTCAAGTATCATTAGAAATGAGGTGACATACTTATAGGGTGGTAAACCAGACAGGAAATAGAGGTTCGATAGGTACACTGTCAACATCCTAGTTTGAATCTTTCACTTTCTACAGGTAAGTTCTTCAGATTCTCGATTCCTCCACTTGTAACACCACAATATTATGTTACTTAGTAACTGGTAACCCAAAAACATTCCCATTAAAAAAGAGATCACACAGATCAATTGCCTATTCTTGTTCCATATGCTTGTTTTTCTTCCACTTCCTGCTACAGTTTATTTGCAGAGATCCAGGGCTGCTTTTTATCTGAATCCTGCTAGCATTAATCACATTCATAAGATTAGTATGATATTCTCTACATTAGAATATGAGCTTCTTAAAGGCAGCAATTTTTGTCTGATTGATTTCCTTCCAGGTCCCCTGGATCTAGAATAATATCTGATTTATAGTATGTTCCCAAGAAGTACTGAATGCATGAATGAATGGACTAGTGAATGAATGCCCTGCAATTTTCAGCCAATAACAGCAGCTGCTCTGGATGCTGAAGCCCCTTAGGTTACGCCTTGGTAAGGCTGGTAAAATGAATAAAGCTCGGCTGTCCAACGTGGCTGCTCTCACAGCTGAGCTAATTCAATACCTGAGGCACCTTCTGGAGATCATGTCAAAACAGCCAGCTTCCCAGGCAGACAGACGGGTTCGTACATCTGTTTCAACACATTCTCTTGGACTTTAACAACAAAAGGCATTGATCAGGAGGTAAAATATCCTGAAGGTGCCTTCGATAATAAGCATCACAGACACTAAGGGCCACACAGTCACCTCAACACTGGTAGCTGTATTCAATGGTCAGCTAATGTCAAACATCATCTCACTTGTCAACAAGGCCCCGGGGGAAAATGCTACCAGGCAGTCACTGTGCAACAGACCGTATTTAACAAAAGACATGTTTGTTTACAGCGGAAGGCTCTGGTTTAGCCATGGGTGTGTTTGTCACTGCCTGCCTGTGAGATCCACCTGGACATGTTGTTAGGTGCCATGGAGTCGGGTCTCATAGTTTTCAGTGGCTGATTGTTTTGTTTCAGGATTGTTTTCAGGAGTGGAATGCAACATCCTTCTCCCATGTTTGTGCTGCTGAGGATAGAACCCTGGGGGAGCAGTGCTCTACCAAGGGAGATACACTCTAGCCCTCAACTGGGCATGTGCTTAGACCTAATTAGTACATCCTTCCCATAAGTAGTAAATGTGTGCACTACAACTACTCTTAAAGCAGAGCAGGACAAGCACAGCAAACGGGACCTGTTTTCAAAGGAATTTTACATCTGACTCACATAAAACTGAAAGAGAGAACAACACAAAACTGAACTATGCTGAGAAATTTGTTACTGACCTTATTATACAAAAGGTATAACTAAGGCCAGAAAGGATAAATTCAGTAATTACAGGATGAACGCTTGTTTTCAAAGAAGGAAGCAGGTAGAGGACATGAGTTTTATTTTTCATATAAGATAGGGCAAGTTGGTCCTTCCTTCCTTCCTTCCTTCTCTTCCTCCCTCTCTCCCTCCCTTCCTCCTCCTTCCTTCCTTCCTTCTTTCCTTTCCTTTTCTTTCTTTCTTTCTCTTTCTTTTTTTCTTTCTTTTTCTTTCTCTTTTTTTCTTTTTGTCTCTTTCTTTCCCCCACTCTCTCTTTCTTGATATTGGGGGCTTAAACACAGGGTGGATCAAAAAAAAAAAAAACAAAAAATATCCTTACGACTGGGTCAGCACGCAACTTCACATTAAATGGAGAAAAGATTGAGGTTGTCCAAGATTTTACTTTGCTTGGCTCTATAATCAACACCCGTGGAAGCAGCAGTCAAGAAATCCAAAGACGCATTGCTCTAGGAAAAGCTGTGGCAAAAGATCTCTTTAGAGAATTGAAAAGCAAAGATGTCACATTGAAGA
>VMDO01021011.1:0-36256 GCA_007922755.1 Pedetes capensis
CCTAGAAGAGGTACAACCAGAGTGCTCCTTGGAAGCAAAAATGGCCAAACTGCGTCTTACATATTTCGGACATGTAGTCAGGAGAGAACAATCCCTGGAGAAGGACATCATGTTTGGAAGAGTGGCAGGTCAACGGAAAAGAGGAAAACCCTCCACCAGATGGATTAACAGTGTCTGCAACAATGGGCTTAAACATAAACAAGATGGTTTGCCTGGCACATAATCGGCAAGTGTTTCGATCTGCTGTACATAGGGTCACTATGAGTCGGACTCGACTCGACGGCACCTAACAACAACAACGAAAGTGGGAAAGCAGGCAGCTGAAATGGGTCTGTGATGGGTGTTTTTCTAACTACTCTGTGTTTTTAAAGTCAAGTAGTCTTCATAGTGTGGGATGTGAATGCGACCATCATTCCCCATTTCACAGATGGGACCAAAAGAAATTTAACTCGCTCACTGTCAAAAAGACCAGCTGTGGAAAAGCCAGGGATTTCCTTTAAACATCTATGTTTTATCCATGCTATAAGCAGCTTCATATATTCCAAAATGCTTATGAGTCCTTCCTAAATTACTAAAAATGCAGAGTTCAAGAATCAGTAAATATTCAAACATTTGTTCTTGTTAGGTACCATCAAGTCAGACCCAACTCACAGTGACCCTAAGAACAGTAAAACAAAACACTCCCCAGCACTGTGCCATGTACATGGTCCTTTTAGTTTTGAGCCCATTGTTGCAGTCACTGTGTTTCTCCCATTTTGAGTCATGTCACTTCAGCAAAAGGAGATCCCAGAGGCTTTACCCCATTCACATCATTAGGGTAGACTCTACTTTGAAGAGGCAACTCTTCCCCAGTCGTTTCTTGAATGCCTTCCAGGCTGGGGGGCTCATTTTCAGGCACTATGTTTGACTGGGATTCCCGGCTATTCATAGGGTTTTCAATGGCTAATTGTTTGGGTAGTGGGCTGCCGGATCCTCCCCCTACTCTGTCTTAGTCTAGAAACTCAGCTGAAACTTGTCTATCATGGGTGGCCCTGCTGGTACCTGGAATGCTGGTAGCATAGCTTTAGGATCACATCAACATTCAAGTCCCCACAGCACGTCAAGATGGCAGACATGTGGGGGGATTCAAACCTTAAAACTTTCTAATTCCTCAAATCCTACATAGCATATGTATTTGCTTTCCTAATAGGATTGGTGGGAGGTATTAGAAAGGGAAAGATACTGTGCTGACCCTTGAGGGTCCATCATCAGTCATTCCAGAGTACTGGAAGTACAGACAGGCAGGCATGGAGCCACGTAAGGAACATAGGTCTGTGTTGTAACACATCCTTATGCATGGGACCATAAGCACTTGTACTCAAGCAAATAGGCAGAATTGATATGAGGAGAGATTTTTCTGTATGATTATTTTTCACGAATTTTCAAAACCTCAAGGTTCATGTCACCTGAAGGCAAACAGATCCTACAACAGAAGGAAGTGAAAATACAGAAGAAAATGAGGATGAGGAAAAGAGGAAGCAACACCTGCCCACAGGAGCCAAGGCCCTGTCACTACCTTCTCCATGGCAAAGTCACGGTAATGTTTCATGCTAAGGCTGTGTTAACATGGGTAAGAGGTAAGCTCTGAGGAGCAGAGAAAAATGGCTTGAGGTTTGTTTCAATATATTATTCATAAGCTGTGCTTAAGCAACTGATGCAATGAATGTACTTCTCTCACAAACTCAAGGGCAGAAGAACACTTAGCTGAAGTTCTGAGAAAATGCTCCACTGAGTTGCATTATTGCCACATCGCTGATAAATGTTCATGTTAGATAATATGAAATTTCTAGGACTCATTCTCCCCATACCACGTGCCTGTCAGCTTGTCATGCTGGGGGGGGGGGGGGGCTTGCATGTTGCTGTGATGCTGAAAGCTATGCCACTAGTATTTCAGATTCCAGCAGGGCCACCCAGAGTGGACAGGTTTCAGCTGAGCATCCAGACTCAGATAGACTAGAGAAGGACTCGGCAGCCCACTCCCAAAACAGTTAGCCATTGAAAACCCTATGAATAGCAGAGAAGCACTGTCACATAAAGGGCCAAAAAATGAGCCCCCCCCTCCCCCAGCCAGGCTGGAAGACATTCAAGAGATGCCTAGGAAAGAGTTGCCTCCTCAAAGTAGAGTTGACCTTAATGATGGGAGTTGAGTAAAACCCCTGGGACCTCCTTTTGCTGATGTGGCACAACTTAAAATGAGAAGAAACACAGTGTCTGCAACAATGGACTCAAACATAAAAAAAAAAATATGCATCTCACTATGTCAGGGAGTGTTGCATTCTGTTGTACTTAGGGTCACTATGAGTTGGATTCAAATCAAAGGCATCTAACAAAAAGGACTCGTGCATTCCTTCCCCCTGTGTTGAGGGATATTTTACCCCAAGACAACCTAAAAGACTTGTATTTGAATGTGGGTCCCATACCTTGTTAGATGTGGGATGTTGGACACTTTGTCTAATTTTCTGTGCTTCTAAATGATCTAATGTATGTAATTCACAAGGTCTGTTGTATGCTCTAAGCTTCTAAATTTGTGGGATTTTTTTTTGTTGTTTTTAGAAAGTAGGAAGTTCCTAACTGTGTTGCCCCTCACTCATGGTCCTCCAAGATGTGGGTCATAATCCTGAGAGTTAACCACCATCACAATGAGATACCAGTATCCTAGTAATTTTGCCTGCAATATGAATAGAGGAAATCCACAGGAAAATTCATTGTCAAAGTTATTCCAAATTTATAAGGCACTACACATACTGACACGTAATCACAGTTATTTGTATTTGTATATTACTTTTAAAAATTGTTGTTGTTAGATGCCAGAGTCGAATCTGACTCACAGTGACCCTCGTAGGGTTTTCAATGGCTGATTGCTTTGGGATTGCTTCTGAGGTGGATTGCCACGTCCTTCTCCCATTTTTGTGGTGCTGGGGATCAAACCCAGGTCCTCAGAAAGTGCAGTGAGGCCCACTACCAACTAACTGAGCTAAACCCCAGTGTGACTTTTTAAAAATACAGCATCCATACACAGGCATGTGCAACGTAAAAGGAGAGATTTCAATTCCAGTGTTACAGGTGAGGAGCCTGGAGCTGTGGGAAGGCCTTCTCTGGTCAGGTCCAAATGGATGGAAAACAATGAGGTCTGAAGTGAACCTGGGTTTCCTGACTATAAGTCAACCTAGTGATGTCTGGGTGGGAGGAAGAAACTCTTGCTTGGCCTGGGCATGTCACTTGCTTTGGTTAACGTGGGTGCAGCAGCAGTCTGGGATCTGGATGAGATTCCAGGAGGCTCCACAGCTTTGTTCCCTCTTGTCCTGTGAGTCCCAGAAGAGCTTGCCTTAGGTCACCACTTCCCCTTCAGCTTGTAAATGCACCAGTACAGTGTCACACAGAACAATACAGACAGCCTTTCTATCGCCCCAGGAGGTTGCTCATGCCCTTTCCCAGAAATGGCTAACCCCTCAAAAGCAACCCCTTTTCTAACTTCTATCACCTTAAATAGACTTTGCATCTCTTAAACCTCATAGAAATGGAAGCATAGTGTTGGGAGCCTCTCTTCCTGGAAATAAGACAATTCTCTTTAACAAAAGGAGCCACGATCAAGAAAGAAGACAACACTATTTCTTTGGTTTCGATTGCACTTGAAAGACATCAATTCTCCAAATCTTCAGTGTTTCAGAGTTGCATTTTACTTTCGATCTCCTGTTCTGTTCCTGGCTATAAAATATTCAGGCAACATTGGTTGGCAGAAGATCAAAGGAAGGCTTGGAGGAGAGCTTACTGTGATGACATCCAAACCACACACAGGCTGTCAAATCCCTCCTGCTGACTTTGATTTACTTATGATCCAGTAAACAAACTTGTTTACACGCCATGACAGCGCTGAGGACGCTTTTGTGGTCTCCCATCTCCTTTTGGCCTCCTTCACAGCCCATTTTAGCTTTTGCCCTAGGTGGAGATTTGCAAATGCAGCAGCACCTTGGTGGGCACAAAGGGGCAGTGCTCTCCTTCAGGTGCAGGGCCAAGTGTGCTGGCTGCATCTGCCTTCCCCACCGCCAGCCTGTTGTACAGGCAGCAGTCATGCCAGTGAAGCACCTCTGAGATCCGAGTGGAGGGAAGCTTCCTTCAGAAAAGGGATTGGTATTTCGATTCTGTAACAGTTCCACTTTCCGCTGCAGCATGAAATACGGAACCGGCTGGCATTACCACCAGGGGCAGCCATGACTCCTGCATATATATTGGGGACTGGTGCTGGAGAGCTAAGCCTGAGAGAAGCTGATACTCCTTTTTTCCTTCCCTGCTCTTTATATTTGGGCAGCAAACTCTCATTTGATACCACTTTTCACTTCCATCTTCTCTTTGATTCCCACCCCTGACTCTGTCCAAAAGATGCCTGCCTCCTAGATAACCACAGGGGCCTTTATTTATTTATTTATTTATTTTTACTTTTTTGTTGTGCTAGGGATTGAACCCAGGGCCTCATACTTGCACACTTTGCAAGCACTGTACCCCTGAGCTGCACCCTCAGCTCAGTTACTCAGGCAGCCTCTGGTGATCTCTAACTTGCTGTCCTCCTGCCTGCACCTTCCGAGTTGCTGTGATTATAGGTATGAGCCATCACACCCAGCTTACGTTGTAACTAATGATAACTCTCTTGAACAACCTGCTCACATCAGTATTCCCATTACCCTGTAAAGGGTAGATCAAATCAGATGCACTTAAGATGCAATGTGAGGTTTTCATTCACTGAGTTAAGGTCAGAAATATGAACCATGAATTCCATGGTCAGCACAAACCCTTTTGCTTGGGCTGCAGTACCTGACAGCGGACACTGGGATTATCTACTCCAAAGCCATTCTCAACTCCCCACCTCTTGCCTTCCTCTACTATGGGTATGGAAAAGAAAACATTCAACTTTTCAGTTTCCACTGTGGTTGGGTATAGCTCTGAAACCTAAAGTAAGTCATTGATATTTAAGAGGGAAGACCTAGAGAAAGCATCCCTTCCCAAATAAAAAGACACAGAAATGATTTTTAGCCTTCTTCTCTTTCCTGTCAGTAATGTAGGTGTGATGGCTGGAGACGGAGCAACCATCTTGTAACCATGAAGAGGGAAATCATAGGCTAAAGACATTGGTTAAGGAAGAGAGAAAGGGGCTGGGTTCTCGAAGGCAGTGTTGAGCCCTCACTCCAACTATGACCTCTCTATGTCCAGATTTAGTCTTGCATGAGAGAATAAAACCATCATGACGTGTCCATGCTAGTGTAGTAGAGATCCTCATTACTTGCATCTGGAAACGTCTACTCATAGAAACACCCCAATATTAAAGAAACCTTTTCCCGTGGCTCAACTCTCCACGTTACCCCCATGAAGCAGTTCCTATATGCCACCATCCCCTACTGGCCTCCTATCCAAGCCTCCTCCTGACTCCTATCCCTCAACACAAAGCTGTTCTGGGGAGCACAAAGGACATAAGGAGTGACCAGAGAAACTCACACCAAGTTCTGAGTCCACCATATATACACATACACATGCTGTGCAGCCCTGCGTGGCTTTAAGAGTCTAGTAATAAAATCAATGAGACAATGTGATAAGTCCCACATGTGGCCTGGCACAAAAAAAAAAAATTCCCCATCTTAGATCTTAGTTCACTTCCTTTCATCCAATAAACCACATCCATCCATGACACACATGCATGTATTATGCACATGTCACATTACATGAATGCTTTAATTGCTTAATTTTGTATGTATGTATGTATTCCTGCCTGCATATCTGTATTTGACTTGATGCAATATGAACCATGAATTCCATGAAATGTTAATTCACATGACATCTGCCTAAAAAATATTTGTGATAAAATAATGTTATACGTGGAAATCAGTCTTCCTTATGTAAATTAACAGTTAACATTGGTGTCGTATGGATGGCTAGAATATTACTGCAATCAAAACTACAGATGGCTAGAATGTTACTGCAATCAAAAAAGGGTTTAAGGGGCTGGAAACAGTGGCGCACACCTGTAATCCCAGTAGCTCAGGAGGCAGAGGTGGGAGGATCGCAAGTTCGAGACCAGAGGCAGTCTGCCTAGCTTAGCGAGACCCTGTCTCATAAAATAAAGAAAATGGGCTGGGGGCTCAGCTCAGTGGTCCAGCACTTGCAAAGCATGCAGGCGTGAGGCCCTGGCTTCAATCCCCAGTACCACAAAAAAAAAAAAAAGGGTTTAACACAGGCAGGAGAATTCAAAATAGTTTGTACAGACACCCGACCCCCAGATTAGCCTCGCACAGCACAGCAGTCCCTTAGCGCACGGTGACCTTCCTCTGGAGAGAATAATGTGGGAAGGGGTGGGAAAGTATTTCTTCACATTATCAAATCTGAGTTCACAGCATACCCGGATGATCAGAGTCAACATCAATAGCAAGAGTCACGCTGATAGAACGTACCCAGGCTATGGTGAGAGGAAAATGCCAGTTTATTCCTGGGTCTTCTGCCCAAAACCCACAACTCCCTGTAATCAGAAATAAACACTAGAGAAGTTCAGTAATGGCATACCTCATGACACACTTGACCAGCACCTCTTAAAATTGTCAAGGTCATCAAAATACAGGAAAAGTTTGAGACACTACCACAGCCAAGAGGAGCCTAAGGAACATGCCACTTAAATGCTATGTGGGATTCTGAGTCAGAAGGAGAGCACTGGCTAAACACTAAGGAAATCTAGCTGGGCATCAGGGGGAATGCCTGGAATCCTAGCAGCTCAGGAGGCTGAGGCAGGAGGATCAAGAATTTGAGGCCAGAGGCAATGTGCATAACTTAGCAAAACTCTGTCTCAAAAGAAAACAAAAAAAAAAGGGCTGGAGTGCAGGTCAATGGTGGAGCACTTGCCTATTATAAATAAGGCCCTGGGTTCAACCCTCCAGTACTGCAAAAATAAAAAATATAAATAAATAAATAAATAAATAAATAAATCTAAATATTAATATTAATGTATCCATGGCAGCTTAATAAATACAATAAGTGCATCATACTACATAAGATGTTAATGATAGGGGAAGCTGGGTGGGGCAAGTATGGAAATGCTATACTAACTTCCAAATTTTTCTGTAAATCCAAGAAGCCTATTGCATTGGGAAAAATTATTTCAAAAGACTCTTTAAAGTGTTGAAAAGTAAAGATGTCACATTGAAAACGAAAGTGCGCCTGACTCATGCCATGCTATTTTCAGTCACATCATATGTGTGTGAAAACTGGATTTTGAACAAGAGAGACAGGAGAAGAACTGATGCTTTTGAATTATGGTGCTGGAGACGGATATTGAATATACTATGGACTGCGAAAACAACCAACAGATCCATCCTAGAAGAAGTACAACCAGAGTGCTCCTTGGAAGCAAGGATGGCCAGACTACATCTTACATATTTTAGACATGTTGTCAGGAGGGACCAATCCTTGGAGAAGGACATCATATTTGGAAGAGTGGGTGGGTCAACAAAAAAAAAGGAAGATGTTCAACTAGATGAATTGGCACAGTGGCTGCAGCAATGGGCTTACCCATAAAAAAGATAATGTGCCTGGCACAGCATCAGGAAGTATTTCTTTCTGTTATACATAGGGTCACTATGTGTTGGACCCAACTCGACAATACCTAACAACATCAACAAAATTTTTAAAATGAATTTTATTTACTCCAGGGTTTGCTATATGTATTTGAATGTAGAAAAATTTTTTCTTTCAGAATCTCTATAAATATTCCATGGAAAACATTTTGGAAAGTTATTAACTACACATTCTTCTAATGAGAATTCTAAAACTAGTTGTTGACCATAAGTGAAATACCCAAATTTTTATTGTTGTAATTTATTAATTTAATTGTGCATACATATGTAAAGCATATGATTAAAACACTATAGCAATTTTAAAATATCTTTTTCCTCTCAGTTCTAATAAATGATTTTTTTCAAACAATGCCTACAATCAGACACGATTGCTGAGGCGTCTGTGTCTGCTTCCTAGTGATCTGTGAACTGGATAATTCAGAGACTCCTCCATAGCACATGGAAAGTTTTGTGGACTCATATTTCTGGTGACTCTCTCAGCCATGAGAGACAGTTTGAGGGAAGAGAACTCACATTTGGATATTTATTGCACCTTGACTCTGCTTTCCTAAAAATTTTTAAGAAGCTAGTGTAACAGAAGATACTATTCTGGAGTCCACTTAAAAATGCTGTGTATAGTAAATGATTTTTTAATGTGCTATTGAATTCTACTGGCTTGTATTTCATTGAAGGTTTTTTTACTTCTATGTTTATCAAGGATATTGGCCAATAGTTTGCTTTTTCTTTTTATCCTTATCTGGTTTTGGTATCAGAGTCAAATAATTAAAGTTTGTTTGTTGTTTTTGTTGTTGGGTGTGGTACAATGGGATCTGACTCATCGAAACCTCACATGCAACAGAACGAAGCATTACCCAACACGGTGCCACGCACACAGTTTTTTTATGTTTGAGCCGTTGTTGTGGCCACTGTGTTTCTTCTCATTTTGAGTCGCGCCACATCAGCAAAAGGAGGTTCCAGGGGCTTTACTACATTCCTGTCATTCAGGTCAACTGTAATTTGAAGGGGTAACTCTTCCCTAGTTTTTCCTTGAATGTCTTCCAGCCTTGGGGGCTCATTTTCCAGCACTATATTTGACAGAGCTTCTCTGTTATTCATAGAGTTTTCAGTGGCTGATTGTTTCAGGACTGGGCTGCCAAGTCCTTCTCCCTACTCTTAGTCTGGAAGCGCAACTGAAACTTGTCCACCATGGGTAGCCCTGCTGATATCTGAAATACTGCTCGCATAGCTTTCAGCATCACAGCAACACGCAAGTCCCCAGCACGAGCTGACAGATAGGTGGGGGATTAAAGGTTAAAGTGATGGATATCCTAACTACCCTGAGTTGATCACTAACCAGTGTATGTTTTGTTTTTGTTAGGTGCAGCTGAGTCAAGTCCAACTCATAGAGACCTTACATGCAACAGACAAAACATTACATGACACTGTGCTATGCCCAGCACTATTGTCCCTGCTTTTCTGCTATTCATAGGGTTTTCAGTGGCTGATTGATTTTTGGGAGTGGGTTGCCAGGTCCTTCTTCCAAGCCTACAGCACCTGGTGTTCCCAGGCAGTCTCCCATCCAAGTACTAACCAGGCCAACCCTGCTTAGCTTCCGAGATCTGATGGGATCCGATGCCACAGTAGCAGGCTGCAGGCTCACAGTGTATCCACGAATCAAAACAACACACTGTGCCATAAATAGTACAAATTCCATATGTCAATCAAAGAAAGGAAAGGGAGAAGAAAAACAAGCATTATGTATCTTTGCACGACTTCAAAAATGCACTCTTGCCAAGGAGCCTCATGCTGTTCCCAACAGTCAGGTGTCCTTGCAAGTGACAAGCCCAGCTCAAAGTAGCCTAGGTAAAATAAGAGGACACGATCACCAAAGAGACGTGGCTTGAGCACATGGGCACAGCTCTAGCCTGAGCCCAATCATAGGAAATGCCCTCACGCCCCCTTTGCTTAGCTCTGCTTGCCTCGGTTGGGCTGCACAGAGTGGGGCTTCGCTGGTTTCTTCTGGGGTACTGAGGGGCAGCCTCCTCTGGGCCTGCCTACTGGCTTCCAGGATTTCAGCCATCTCCTATGCTCCTTGCCTTGTGGAAGCATCGCCTCAATATCTGCCTTCCTCTCCACATGGGTGTGTGTGTGTGTGCGCATGCACGCATGTGTGACTGCCTGTAAATCCCCCCTTCTTACAAGGACACCAGTTGTGTTGGATTTGGGCCCACACAAAGGCGGCCTCTTTCCCCACAGACCAGCCGCAATCCCCGGGCCGGGACCCAGCTGTGCACCTGGGCCCATCACAGTGGCCACAGGGACCTGATGCTGATGGTTGGGGCCTAGGCCTGGTTCCTCCCATGCAGGCCACAGAGACCATGAGGGCCATGGGGAGGAGTTCTCATGGAAGACTCTCGGTGCTGCTGACATAAGAAAACAAGGACGAGAAAGAAGACGCCAAGGAACAGCAGGCCTGAACTCCACAAGCTCACGCTTGCCCTTCTTTCAGAGGAAAGTTCCCCTTAAATTGTTAAAGGGACTTTGCACCAGCGGTCATGAGGGGCCCCAGAGACAAACTGAAGAGACAGGTTCATGCTCAAAGCCATTGTCTACACTGCGCAGGGCTCTCCACTGAGGCGGAGTGTCGTTCCTCTGCAGGCGTGTCCTTGTGGTGTTTGCCAGTCTGTGTGTGTGTGCTGGGGGTTGATCTAGGGAATCGCCTTCAGTGTAGACAGAACGCACGGGCAGATGGCTCAGACAATAAAGGACACAATTCCTCCTGCAGATCTTCAGGCAGCCGAGTAAAAGAAGCTTCCCTATGTGAGCAGATGTCACCGGTTGAATTGTGTCCCCCAAAGATATACAGTGAAGCCAGCCCCAGTACCACAGAATGGAATCAAACAATTCCATTACTTAGCGGGGCAGGGTGGCTCACACCCGTAATCTGACTGACCGGGGAGGCAGAGGCAGGAGGATCGCAAGTTGGAGACCAGAGGCAGCCTGTGTAATTTAGCAAGACCCTGACTCAAAATAGAAAATAAAAAAGGGGGTTGGAGGTATAACCCAGTGGTAGAGCACTCACAAAGTATGCATGGGGCCCTGGGTTCAAGCCCTAAGAACTACAAAAAAATCCCATGGCAGATGTAATTAATTAAGATGCCGTGATTATCGTGGGTCCTAATCTAGTATAACTGATGTCCTTAGAAGGAGAAATTTGGAAAGAGAGAGAGAGACTTATGCATGTACATGCCCACAGACACACACACACTTAGGGTCAATATCACAGGAAATAGAAGGCAGAGAAGGGCCGATGCTTCAAAACAAGGAATGCCGAAGATCAGAAATAATCAGAAGCTGGAGAGAGGCCTGGGACAAATTTTCCCTCAGAAGCTTGAGCAGGAACCAGCCCAGCCTGACACCTTGATCTCGAACTTCCCATCTCCAAAGGCTTGGGGTTTTCTAGCACCAAATTTGTGGTGCTTTGCAGTGGGAGTCCTAGAAAATGAACATACCAGGTAGGGAGATGCCAACCTGGGTGTCAGATAAGCAGATTCCCAGCGTCCAATTCCTAGTGAAAACCTAGTGATGACTTCACATGATTGGCAGCCTTGTTCCCTCCCCCCACAGCATGGCGGTGGAGGCTGGACAGTAAGGTTATTACCTGGGAGCTGGTCACACTTACCAGCTATGTGTGAACCACCAGCCTGTGTCCATGGGCCTCAGAAGTGATTTGCGGGTAAGAAAACAAGTGGGGGAGGAAGGAAGGCTGCTATGAACAGCTTGCAAAATGAAAGTTTTGCAAAAGACCATTAAATCATCACAGGCCAACTGTCTCACGGTTATGTACAATAGTTCCGTGATGCCAGCCCAAAAGGGGGAAAAATAATCTCCCTATGCAAAATGCATGCAATTAATAAAAGATGAGCATTTTATTCAGCTGTTCTTACCCTTCCCAATACTAATTGTATTTAGTCCCTTTTATTCATGCACAGTTTTCTGTATAAATGTAATCATGGTCTGGTAAATCCATAACCATTTGTTGAACAGCAATGTTGATCACATCTCTTCAGTTATGACTCGCAAAGCATTTCATTAAAATGGGTTTCGCACCAGGGTTCCCAATGAATCACATTTGTGACCATAGAATAAGGCCACATGCACAGCAGTTGCTTTTGAAAAGCCCATTCACATGCATCGCCTGCCAAAGGTGCTGGAAAACTTTCCTGTTCCCACAGTGATGGGGGGGGGCAGAAGCACAAGGACAGTGAACTCAGGAGCACCCCTCTGTAGAACACTCAGGGGTCTTTGTTCCAGCTTGTCCCTTTCTGGTTTGTACTGAAAAAAAAAAAATGTAATGCAAACATCGGCCTTGTGGAAATAATTTGCGTGGAAGAAAATGGTGCCCGATGGGCTTTTTGCAAGATGCCTTGTTAGCACTGCATTATTTGGCAAGCAGCAATTTTCTTAAACATCTATTGTACCAGCTCCCCACAGGGGACTTCGGTAGGACAGAGTGTCTGCAGAGAAGGTAGCGAAGTTATGCAACGATTGCTCGTGCTGCATGATAGCCCCTGCGGAGGCAAATGGCTGATGTGGTGACTTATAAAGTACCCGGCACAAACCCAAGTGGAGGAAGGGAAATGGAACACAGTGGTTAACTTCCCTCTTAGAGGAAAAATCATTGGCACATCATCCCTCCTGTCGGGGTGCACTCTTTCCAAGGCACCACATTGTGCAGGAGGGGCACATAGGTGTTTTCTCCCTAGAGCACATCTCCCCTGGAGCCTCGTAAAACTGTCTTCCTAATCATGTCCATTCTAGTACCCAGGAGACCCTCCTGAGCAGAAGGTGA
The DNA here is from genome assembly GCA_007922755.1 of Pedetes capensis. NCBI lineage: Eukaryota > Metazoa > Chordata > Mammalia > Rodentia > Pedetidae > Pedetes > Pedetes capensis. The sequence continues at coordinate 12,478 of VMDO01021011.1, forward strand.
CTTGGATGCTTCCAGATGAAGGGAAGTATGTGTTTTTTTTTCTCTTCATGTGTTTGCAAGCACTGATGTGTGCCCTGCTTTAGAAATGCACTGCCAGAGACCCTAGAAATTTAAATGCAAACCTATCAAGAAAAAAATCCAGCACAAAGGTATTTGTTTTCTGAAGTCATGTCATTTACACTGAGAGCAAAGTTCCAGGATCAAGTCAGCAAGATACACAGGTTAATTGTCAATCAGGCATGTTGAGCCAAACACATTTTTCTGCAGCAACTATGTTTCCCCTAATAAACACACAGAGATGATCCCAGTGGGATGCACCAGGCAGTCTCACACAGCATGGTTTAATATTCAGATAATTTATGTTCCATTCTTAGTAAACGCCCTGGGAGAGCAAGTCCATTTTAGCTTGAGTAGCTATAGCTATGGCTGTAGTCTATGTCTTACCGTACCTGGTGTGCAAAGAGAAACCACCGTCTTTCTTAAGATGGTGAAAAACCCAGCCTGCATTCTCTCCTGGGTAAGAAAAGACTTACCAGCCGACATCTAAAACTGCATTCTTTAGAAGCCAGGGGCTAGTGGCTGGGGAAGGCTGCTAGCTCTGCCTCGGCTGTTTGTAAACAGTGTGGCTCTTAGGCTGGACACCTGCCTTCTTCTAAGCATCTGGGATGCTGGTACCTGCCAGCAGAGATGTCTATATGACCAGCCCCTGGTAAGCACCCTGAATTCTGAGTGGGCTTCCTTACAAGGCCCGACAGATATCACATGTCGTTTCTGGGGTCGCAAGTGTGTCCTATGTGACTCCACTGGTGGAGGACTTGGGAAGGTCCAGCCAGGTCTCCCTCAGACTTCACCCCACTCCTAGCCCTCAACTGATTTGGCTCACTCTCTGCTTGTAGTAAATCAACGTCATGGGTGTGACTAAATGCCAAGTCCTCCGAAACCCCTCATGAATCATAGGAAAAGGAACATTGTGGTTTTTAGTTTCCCATTGAACGTTTGTCAAATTACTGAAAATCAAAATACAGACTTGCCTTCCGGCAGATATCACTCCCCTATCTGCAAAACGCCCTGGAATCAGCTGATCCACAAGTGAGTATCTCATTGCCTTGTCTTCCTACAAGGCTGCACAGCCCCACAGTCAGGAGCACACGCATGAGTGTCACTGAGGCCCCAGGTCAAGTTCATGACTCACTTCCTACCCTGTGGCCTTGGGGGAGCTAGTGGAGTTATCTGGCATTTGGTTACCTGAGCTTTAACTTAATCCTGGTTTCTACCCATAGGATCACCGTATAATGGTCAGAAACATTAATTAGACCATGGCATAAAGAACTTGGCACCGTGCTTCACTCTAGACAATGATCAGTAAATGTTTTTATCATTATTGCGTCCCCTCTGCACAGCACACAGCTCCTGGTCCAGGTTGAATTATCAGTTGTTGTTGTGGTGAGGTGCTGTTGACTCAGGTCTGACTCATAGCCACCCTAGGTAGAGTCACTTTAAAAACTTGTGTTCACAATGTGTGTTCTTCATAGACCAGGTGTAAGAATCAAGAGAGCAAAAAGCTGAGATTGGTGGTGCATGCCTGTAATCCCATCACTCGGAAGGCTGAGGCAGGAGGGTCTCAGGTTCAAGTCCAGAGGAAGCCTGTGTAAATTAGTGAGACTGTGTCCCATGATAAAAAATAAAAACTGAATTGGGGGTGCAGCCCAGTGGTAGAGCACTTGCAAGGTATGTGGAAGGCCCTGGATTCAACTCCCAAATACAAAAGAAAAAAGAAAAAAAATCAAGAAAGCAAAGATTCCATTGTTTGACAAAAAAAAAAAAGTATGTTAAAGAGTTGATTATCTGTAAGTAAAACTTCAAAAATCATTTTTGACAATTCTTAATTATTCTCTGAGATTCCATTTAGAAAATGTCTGGTATAATCTCTTTGACAGGAAAAATAGATATTTAGGCATATATTTAAAGGTGATAATACTAATGAATTTAGGATAGCATGGGCTATCCCATGCTATCTGGGATGTTCATCACATCCCAGAACGGATGGGTCTCACCCAGAAAACACTCAAAGGACCACCCCCCCAATGACCATTCAAGGGGCTTGAGGAAGGCCAGGGACCCTTCTCTTTCCCAATGGTGAAGAGAGAGACAGGCAAAGACACAGAGGCAGGCGGCCTCCATCCCTAATCCAGCAAGAAGTGAGACCATGAACTCCAAGACAAGTCTTTGCTCACATTTCAAGTCCGTGACTTAGCAAACAAGTGACCTTGGCAAATCATTTCTCTTGGCCTTAAGTCGTCATTACAGGTTGACAAACGTGAGAAACATCTTGATGTTTGTAAACTCACTGGCTTGTCTCTGCAATGTCACTGTTAGGTGAGTGACCCTACTAACTGGTTGGTGCCCACATGCACTTTGGTGTGTCTGTGTCCTTTGTATTCGAACACGCTTTAGATGATTGCTACTAGTGTTTTGTCATCTTTTTATCCCCCTCTTAAATTGACACAAATTGTAGCAAAACTCTCCACACCAATTAACTAATGTCACTACAGACGATAATGACAGAGGTTAAGTAGTGATGTTACCCTTGGGTCCCCTAAGCTGTTCTTTTCTAGATGCCGCTGACTGCCTTCGAGGGCACTTCCACCAGACCTTTATGTCTGCTCCATCCCAGGCTCCCAGGCTCTACCCTGCAGAAAATTATTGCCCCTGCCCTCAAGGTACTCTGGACAAGACCCATGGAAGCCAGCTCAGCTTGTCAGGGGCAATGGCTAGGTGTACCTCCTGATTCCTCTCTGGTCCCTGGTAAGACAGAATATTACATTCATTGTTTTTATTTAAAGAAAATGTCACTTGTTTGTATATAGGACTTGCTTTGTTATAAGAAGAACCATTTGAATATCTTCAGTTACTATTGGCTGAAGGGGCAGGAGGTTCCTTTTTGTCTCCCACAACCCCTAGTCTTTACATTGAGAATTTTTCTTGGGAGAACTGGGGGAATGGGTGTAAAAGCCAAGGCATCTCTGAGGAAGACCTCTGCATAGACATACAATCAATTTGTGTATATCCATCTCATGGGCTGCCCTCTTGTTCAGCTCACTTATTAGTTCTAATAGGGTTTTCTGTAGATAGCATGTTACTGCTACATAATCACATATGCAAATAAAGACAGTCACCAATTTGGGTTTATTTATTCTCCTCACCTTGTTGCACTGTCTGAAAGCTCCAATGCACTGCTGAGGAGAAGCGGTAGAAGCAGACGTCCTAGTCTTTACACGGTTCTGGTGGGAAAGCATTCACTTCCTCGTTTAGGGGGCTGGGATTTAGCTCAGTTGGTAGAGCACTGCACTGCAGTCTCTGAGGTCCTGAGTTCGATTCCCAGCACCGCAAAAATGGGAGAAGGACCTGGCAATCCACTCCCAAGGCAATCCCGAAATAATCAGCCATTGAAAACCCCATGAGGGTCGCTATGAGTCAGACTCGACTCAACAGCACCTAACAACAACCTCATTTAGGATGTTATGAGCTATAGATCAGCACATAGATCAGCACTTACTCTTCCTGAAACTGCAAGTCAAAGTTCTTTGTTCCTTGCTCCCATAAATAATGTGTTTTTAAAAACAACTGAGATTTTCTGAGATTTTTTATCAGGAATATGTGTTGGATCTTGCCAAATACTTTAATTTGTTGAACCACATTGAATGATTTTCATAAGTTAATTCAAACTTGCCTTTTTCCTCTTTGTGTTTACTGAGCTCTTTTTTGATGCAGTTTGCCTAGACCTCTATATTCCTGTCTCTGGGAGGGGTGTTTGTTCTGTAATGCTCTTCCTTTGTCATATTCTGGTACCAGGGTAACTACTGGCCTCATAAAACAGGTCAGGCGGCATCCCTCCTCACCCACAGGCCCTTGCTGGTATTCAGCAGCGCGCTCTGAGTGAATTCTCTGCAAGCCCTGGGCTCCTCGCTCTGCCCACCTCTCTCCCTCTCTATGCTCCGGTTCTCCTCTCTGTAGATGTCTGCAAGCCCCACAGACCCACCTGGCTCCCTTCTCCCCCATGGCGTGGAAGCACTCTGCACACAGCAACCTGAGGCAGTCACAGGGCTCATCTCAGCCTTTCTCCTCTCTCGTAGATTGCCTTGCCACTGCCCGATGCCCAGCACCTGGAAGGTCATCCCATCCTGTCACCTCTGTGTGTGTGTGTGTGTGTGTGTGTGTGTGTGTGTGTGTGTGTGTGTTTGAGTTGTTCCAGCAAGGAAGAGAAATATTACTCCTCTTATTTCACCACAGATGCAAACTAAATCGAGGTCCAGGATTTTAAGTTTCAAATGCCTTCTTTCTATTTAACATTCCTCTCCAGAACCATCAAACACTTCAGAAACTGGACACCCAAACACAGGAAAATTGCAAGATGAAGGGATTGTTGTTGTTGTTAGGTGCTGTCCAGTCGAGTCTGACTCATAGGGACCCTATGTACAGTAGATCAAACACTTGCCGATTCTGTACCAGGCAAATGATCTTATTTATGTTTAAGCCCATTGTTGCACACACTGTGTCAATCCATCTGCTGGAGGGTTTTCCTCTTTTGCGTTGACCTGCCACTCTCCCAAACATGATGTCCTTCTCCAGGGATTGATCTCTCCTCACTACATGTCCGAAATATGTAAGACACAGTTTGGCCAGTCTTGCTTCCAAGGAGCACTCTGGTTGCACTTCTTCTAGGACAGATTTGTTGGTTCTTTTGGCAGTCCATGGTATATTCAATAGACGTCTCCAGCACCACAATTCAAAAGCATCAATTCTTTTTCTGTCTCTCTTGTTCAATGTCCAGCTTTTACAACCATATGATGCCACTGAAAATACCATGGCATGAGTCAGATGCACCTTCGTCTTCAATGTGACATCTTTGCTTTTCAATACTCTAAAGAGATCTTTTGCCACAGCTTTTCCTAGAACAATGCGTCTTTTGATTTCTTGACTGCTGCTTCCATGGGAGTTGATTATAGAGCCAAGCAAAGCAAAATCTTGGACAACCTCAATCTTTTCTCCATTGATTGTGAAGTTGCGTGCTGACCCAGTCATAAGGATTTTTGTTTTGTTGATGTTTAGTCATAACCCATATTGAAGGCTATGATCTTTGATCTTTATCAGTAAATGTTTTAAATCCTCTTCACTTTCAGCAAGCAGAGTGGTGTCATCTGCATAACACAGGTTGTTAATGAGTCTTCCTCCAATCTTGATGCCATGTTCTTCCTCATAAAGTCCAGCTTCTCGGATTATTTGCTCAGCGTATAAATTGAAGAGATAGGGTGAAAGTATACAGCCCTGACGCTATGAGTTGTGCCCAACTTGACAGGTACCTAACAGCAATAACAACAACAATTGGCATAATGGCAATTAGTTCTTGTTGACATTGATTGGTTTGCATCTGGATAGATGCCTTGGTATTTGGCAAGGAAAACAAAGTTCTTCTGGGAAGTCATTGGTAAAGAAAACAAGTATTAATTCCATAGAGAGTCTTGGAAATAAGTGGTTTCTCTTGTTGCTGGAGATGCTATGTGTAGATGTAATACCTGACACTGTTATAGCCTCCTGCTACCTGCATGAGGATAGAGGCAATGCCAGGGTAGTGGACCAGAGAAGCAGACACCCCTGAACTTCTGAATCAACCAATCCCATAGCCTGTTGCAGGTGCACTGCCTGTCATTAAGAGAGAGGAATTTCTTTACTGTTTAAGACTTTAATTGAGATTACTTTTTTTTTTTTTTTTTTGGTGATGGTACTGGGGATTGAACCCAGGGTGTCGCACATACTTTGCAAGAGCTGCACCCAGCACCTGGCCTCGAACTTACAATCCTGCCTCAAGCTCCCAAATTGCTGGGATTACAGGTGTGCACCACCACTCCTGGCTTGGGATTATATTATTTTATTTGAAATTATTCAATCATATAAAAATTGGTGACCTGCTCATTTATGGCAAAGAATCTAAGATACTTCCCTACCTGCTATAGCTTCTTAGTAACAGAGTTTGGAATCAAATTTAGTTTCCCTATCCTCCAATCTATTGGAGAACAGGAGGGAAGAAGTCCAAAAGTGAAATCTTTAAGTAAAATGGTGGTGAATGACTGAAACAAAATTGCGTTACGTGCTGGTAGAGATTTTTTAGAGGGATGGATAACATCTAATCCTTTATCTTATCTTTTTTCTTAGACTTCAATCTGACCCTCATTCCAGGTTAGATTGAATTCTCGGAAAGAAGATAAATTGAAAAATGGGATTATAACACTTTTCCTTTTTTTAATTTAACTCCCACTCACATCCTGTCCTTCTTTTCCTTGATATCTGATTATTCGCTGGATCTTCATGAGTGAGTTTACAGCCTTTTGACCCGTGGGTAACTCTGGTTCACCAACGTGACTTTTAGTGCCCACACGTCATTTTTGCAACTCCCAGCCTCGCTTCTACATGGAAATGCTTACCCAGGGTTTGTCCTCCACATTCCATTTTCAACGCAAGGTGAATCTCTCTGTTCACATCGCTGTTAACTCAGAGCCTTCTAAGGAGCCCCCTTCACCCACTCATTCTCTCCCCTGGATCCTCTTGCTACATGAGTTCCATCCCTCTGTATGTCATTTCAAATCAGAATCCTACTTATCTTTCCTTAATTTTGGAAGCTTCCAGTCACCAAGTAGCCAGCATAGCAATTTCGTCCTTCTGTGAAGGCTCACATTATTTGTAAAAGGTAAATCCAAGCTGTAATAGAAAAGTGAGCTAGATCATCCTCTCGTTTGCCCCCTGAAATGGAAATCTCAGAAAGACTCTCCATGAGTCAGAGGAGCAGGATTTAATTAACATTGGCAGATCATATTTGTGAACTGACAAATTTTCCATAAAATGTACCACATGGCCAAAGAAAGAAATTAATATTGGGGCAAGATAAACATGGTTCTTTTATGATTTTGAATTATTTTTACCATTTAATTTCCCCCAAGCTATCTGGTATCCACATTACAAATATTTCAGTTGTTTTTAAAAACACATTATTTATGGGAGCAAAGAACTTTGACTTGCAGTTTCAGGAAGAGTAAGTGAAAGCTGTCAATTACTGAGCACTGTTGGTAACCTAGAGGAAAATGTGAAACCTGACACTGGAAGGTTTGAACAAAAGTTGCTCCTGCACTTTCCCACTCCCTGTAAGATGCTGGGAATCTAAAGTGTGTGTGTTAGGTGTTGTGGAGTCAGATGCGACTCATAGCAATGCTGTGTATAACAGAATGAAACCCTCCCCGACACTGTGCCACACCTGGCACTATGCAACTATCTCTGCTATTCATAGGGTTTCCAAAGGCTGATTATTTGGGGATTGTTTCAAAAGTGGGCTGCCAGGTCCTTTTCTCATTTTTGCAGTGCTGGGGATGGAACCCAAGGCCTCGAAGAGTGCAGAGCGGCACTCTACCAACTGAGCTAACTCCTAGCCCAAAGTGTGAGTAGCAGAGAGTAAACTAAGTCCTCCTCTGACAAGGAACTGTGATTTAGTCTGTACCTTCCAGGAAGGAGCCATGCCTTAAGGTAAAGCAGCCTTGAGGATCCATAAGTGCCTGATCTCATTGGCTTTGCCTCCATGATCGATGGACAGCCACTGCTGGATTCTAATATAGTTCGCTGTGTCGCCTGAATTTCCCTTTAACTTGGATGACATTTGTACTTTAAGCTCAGTGACACTTGGTGCCCCTGACAGTTTTTCCTCCCTAACTGACACAGGTACAGACGTTCACTTGGAAACCTCTGCCATTTTCAAGGTTATCAGTTCAAAGGGAAGGCTGAGGTCGGATCACGAAAGAGCTGAGCCTCAGAACCCGATGAGCCCCTGGAGGGCACGTTTCAGATTCACGAGGGCTCCCCAGTACTTTCCTGCACACAAACATCACAGCCACCTTGACTGTGAGAGAGGGGTAGGGGACTAAAATTCACCCTAAGTTATTTCTAGCTTAGAAGGCAGGGGGGAGTAAAAACCAGAGGTTGGAACAGTGAGGCAAGAATTTAAAATGTCTTACATCTAGAAGTGTCTTCTTCTACCCCAGTTTACATTATTAAATGGGAACATGACATTGGGCTATTACTAGAAATCCAGTCTTGTTTGCCATGATAGGAAGTAGCGGTTCAAAATAAATGCAGTGAAAATTAGTGTTATAAATCCCAGCTACTTTTTTCTACCGAGGCACCTGAGCCCGAGTTTGGCTTTCCCTGAAAAGTACAGCACACTCACAGCACCAAATGGACCATCTTCTTGATGTACTCAAAAGGATTGAAGGGCAATTGAAATGGTAATACACGCTTTGAGGTTATTTAAAATCAGCCATCATGGCTGCAGGCAGACACAGATCCTCTGCCCTGGGTAAGACGGATCTGGCCAAACGGCTTCTTCTTACCGGTAAGAGAACCAGCACAGACAGAGGATGCTATTTACCCAAGTTACGGCGCAAAAGAAGAACCAAGACACAAGGCATCAATGTCTATGCTCATAATCATTTTGTTCTATCTCATTATTTTTAAGAAATGTGAAGATCTTCAGAAATGTTTTTAGTCTTGCGATTTAGAAAACAAGTTGCAAGCACATTCGCAACAGCAGCCTGTGCCTCGTCCTCTACTCAGCCATGTGTCACAGCCTGGACAGACACCAGTTTGTAAAACAGAAGTAGCATCTGCCCTTTTGGAGTTCCTAATATAATAGCAGATGCATTATTTTATGAACGTCTATAATATTCCACTTACCTATTGCCGCATAACAAACTACCCTAAACATTGTGGTGTAAAACAGGGGACAGCAAGCCAGGACCTGCAACCAAAACCTGCTTGGCCACCTGACTTTGTAAATGCAGGGTTTTGAAACTCTGCCCCCCACTTCACTTCATACGGTGTCTCCCTGCATTCCCACTGTCATGGCAGCATCTGGGAGTCACAACTGAGAATAAACATCCCTTGGACACTAAAATCTTACCAGCCAGTCCTTCACAGGGAAAATTTGCCATGGGGTAAAACAAAATAGGTAGAGTTTCTTAAGTGCCCAGGACTGAGCTTGGGACAGGTGCGCAGCACTGCAGGCAGCACCAGCATCTGCCCTGGCAAAGTTTCCAGTTGAAGGTCATTTGTTTCTTTGCTTATTTTGTTTGCTTAGCATTGCCAACAATAAATCCATTCAAACTAAACAACTAATTGCCTGGTAAAGACAAAGCACATTTCTCACTGAACATATAATAAATGTCCACGGCACTGATGGAAATGCTTCTTGCAGCTGTTGGATTGTGATTTTTCCTCCCCTGAAAAGACCCTGCACTTTGGTGAGGTCCCTTCACTGTGAGACAGAGCCCTTTCTCTCTCTGAACCTGTTCTCATTTGGAGCTGGCAAATCCTACTTGGAGGTCACGAAAACAGTGTTTCCCTTCCACTTATGGAAGTTCACTGTGCCTTCAAATAGAATTTATTTTTGCTTTCCATTATATTGCCAAACTGACTTTATGAGTCTATTTAGGATTAGACCCCAGCTGACACACAGGCCTCTTGTTTAGTCACATAATCTGTTTGCATCTCTAACTCTCCTTAGCTTAATAACAACACTACCCAGACATCATTACTAGATCCTTTCTCAGGAGAAAGATTTCCACTTACTTTCCTTCTATCATTGGTTTCCTGCCTGAATTCGGATCCAGAGCTGAGGTTTCAATTCCTCCCAGAGCTGAGACATCAGTGGAGGGTGGGAAGTCATCCATCAGCCTCCAACTGATAATGTTCCTAATGCCCCAAGGGGCTTTGCAGGTTCTGGCTTATGAACAACTAACCAAGTTCACTCTTCCATGCCTCCGGCTCAGACATAAAGTCCAGGCTTAAGTAGCAAGAGCTAGTCATGCAGCCTGGGGTGAGAAGAATTGCTGGGAACACACAGAACCTGCCGCTGTTGGCCATGCCAGGCCCAAGGCACAGCACACAGACCACACCTCAGGAATAGTTCTGTGGTGCTCAAATGCCCAGCCAAATCTTCAGGTTTTAACCTGATGTCTATAGGTTATTGTGGTTCCCAAAAGTCTGTTCCCAAATCTCTTTGTTTACTTTGGCATTGACCTGCACAATGCTAAAAATTAAACTGTAGTTGCTAGCCTGTGAAAAACAATTAGGGAGATTTCCAATCAAATCCTAGATTTCTGGCATGTTTTGGAAACATCAGAGTATCTGTGAATTCAAGGACCACACGAGTGCATAGTGAAAACAAAGCAGCCCCTTTCCTTGTACCTGTGAAGCCTGGCCATGCCCCTCAGACCCTGGCCCCTGGTGGGCATTGCTATTTCCAATCTTTATTCCAAAGTTTTACGTACACATGATTTTTCCTACTTCCATATAAATCGGAGCTTACTGTTTTTCAATATTAATTATTTACAAGGTCTTCTTTCAACAGACAAACAAGCAGACATCACTGGGGGATGCCCACCGCTCTTGGCAGCCTCTCCCCTTACCAACAGAGGAGGTCTGGAGTCAACCTGTCAGCTTTAAGTCCTAGCCCTGACGTTTTCATAACCCTATGACATTGGGCAGACCTGGTACCTCTCTCTCCTTCAGTGGCATCTGTGAAATGGGGGTGACATCATTATCTACTTTTCAGGGTTACCATGAGAGAGAAATAGGATAATATGTATGGAGTACCATAGGGTGTAGCTTGGAAGAGGAGAACCTCTCTGCTCAGGTTAGCAGCTATTACCATTGTGAGTCAGTACGCAACTTCATGACAGACAGAGAAAGATTGAGGTGATACAAGATTTTGCTTTACTTGGTTCTACAATCAACACCCATGGAAGCAGCAGTCAAAAAATCAAAAGATGCATTGCAATGGGAAAAGCCGTTGCAAAAGATCTCTCTAAAGTGCTAAAAAGTATATGTCACATTGAAGATGAAGGTGCGCCTGACTCATGCCATGGTATTTTCAATTTCATCACATGTTTCTGAAAGCTGGACATTGAATAAAAGAGACAGGAAAGGAATTGACGCTTTTGAATTACAATGCTGGAGACAAATATTGAATATACCATGGACTGCCAAAAGAATCATTGTCCTAGAAGAAGTGCAAGCAGAGCACTCCTTGGAAGCAAGGACGTCTAGACTGTGCTTTACATATTCTGGACATGTTGTCAGGAGGGACCAATCCCTGAAGAATGACATCATGTTTGGGAGAGTGGTGGATCAACGAAAAAAAAGGAAAACCTTCAACTAGGTGGATTGACACAGTGTCTGCAACAATGTGCTTCAACATAAAAAAGATCATGTGCATGGCACAGTGTTGGGGAGTGTTTCATTCTGTTATACATTGGGTCGCTATGAGTGGACCTGACTCAAAGGCACCTAACAACAACCACCACCATTGTGAGTACCACTATCATACCACAAGCACCACCTCCTGCTGCCAACTGCTGCTATTAAACCTGCAGTGTGATGGCTGATTTTTGTCTGCCCCCTGTGGCCACTGAATCCCACTCGAATCTTCTTTCCATTCTCTACCTAAAGTCATTTTTAACCACAAATCAGACCCCATCACCTGCACACCTGAGCAACTTCAGAGTCTTGGTTTTGCTCCCTTGATAAAGACAATGTCTGTGAGCAGAGTCCATTATGCCCAGCATATTCTGATGCCTCAGCTCTTACCCCTCTCACAGCTCACCTTGTGCTCCAATCACACAGATCTTCTTTATATTGTTGGTATTCACCATGCTCTCTCTGCTACAGGGCTTTTGCACATGCTGGCCCTCTGTCTGGATCTGGTTCTCTCTCCCCTCTTCCTCCTTAACTTCTACTCATTCTTCCCTTGACGGCTCAGTGGGCTGGGCACGTGCCCACAGAAGCCTCCCTGACGTCCTGATAGGGACACAATTGTCTATCCTACCTTGTCATAGAACTGTGTTGCTCTGCCTGGTAGCACTTATCACAGATGAGACTGTTTGCTGCTTTTCTCCTTCATGATGTGAGGGCAGGAGCCCATTGAGGGTTTGCATATCATTCTGTCCTCAATATCCAGCAAAGAGCTGGGGACCAGTAACCATGGGGACTAAAGGGACAACTGGCACAGGCTGATTTATATTCACTTGAATCAGTTGAATTCATTTAAGTCCCAAGGTGAAGCTCTTTGTAACGCAAATCACTGTCCCTGACTTATTTGTGATGTTAATTTCATTTTCATATAGCAGATTATCAGCAGTGAATTATGTCCCAGATGCTAGTATTTGGGGAAATAAATGAACTGATCCTAGTTGGGGTTTCTCACCTTAAAAATAGCTGCACATTTTATGTGCCGCTCACAGTTTTAAACTCCACAATTTAGTCCTGTGTCTGCCCTGAAGAGAGCAACCTTACTCTATGTGATGGTCTTCTGGGAAAATGATCCATTTTTCTCCTCTCCTGACTTTACCTACTGCAGTGCAGAATAATAGCCACCAAAGACATCCCTGTCCTAATCGCTGAAGTCTGTGATTTTCACCTTATCTGGCAAAGGGAAATCAAGATTGCAGATGGAGTTAAGGCGCTATCCAGCTCACCCAGAAAGGGGGGACTAACTGGGAATGGTCCTGGATTACTCCAGTGGTCCAACTGAAAGGACAGGGTCCTTACAGGCAGAAAAGGGAGAGAAAAGAGGGGGAACCAGAGCATTGGTAGCACAAGACGATTGGGCTGGGAGTTGCCCGCTCTGCAGATGGGAAGGTCCAGGAATCAAAGAGGGCAGTCAGCTGCCATTAGAAAAGTCAGAGGAAGTGAATTCTCCCCTATAACACTCAGAAAGAAGCAGAGCCCTGTAGACACCTTGATTGTAGCCCACGAGATCTGGGCCAGACTTCTGATCTGCAGAATGTCAAGGTAACGGAGTTGTATTGTTTTAAGCCACCAGATTTGTGGTAATTTGTTACAGTGGTGATAGGAAACTGATACAAAGTCGACACCAACAACCTTCATAGCAAAGCCATGAAATCTACTCTGTAGGTCAGATTAAGTATTTCCTGCCAAGTGATTGTGCCCAAATAAAGTTACTTCTTTACTTTGCTCGTGGTTTCAGAGGTTCCAATCCATTGCTGTGGAGAGGGTGTGGCGGAGTCGGGCAGCTCACATCATGGCAGCCAGGAAGCAGAGAGAGAACAGAATTCCCGCCTTGCAGATTTCCCCCTCCTTCCCTCTTTACTCTAACCTGGTCCCCAGCCTCCTGGATGGTGCCACCCATGATCATGTCAGATCTTCCCCTTTCAGCTAATCCTTCCTGGAAATTCCCCCATAGACACACACAATCTCCTATGTATATCTCAATCCAGTCAAGTTGACACCAAGATGAACCATCACACCTCCCCTACTGCTTTTACTTTCTTCTGGCCATTGATATGCCTAGCGCAGTGATGGGTAAGTTTGCTTCCCGTGATCTTATTTTCCCCAGTAGCTGAATGACCAACAGATCCCATTCTGCCCTGTGAGAATCTATGATAAGCTTCTGGGGGCATGGGAGTTCTTAACAAGGTCTAGATGCCTTGATAAAAATTAACACATGACTGCTATTCCTCCTTTTTCACCCTTTTTCTGAGGATATGACAATTGGGCCTTCTGAGAATGTGACTGGGGGACCTTAGCAGCCCTCTGCAGCTATAAGTAAAATGCTAAAGTGACAGAAAAGGCATTTGCCTCCCTTATGTTGATCTGCTGGAGTTAAACCAGCAAACTTTAGATTGGATAAGAGAAGCCTAAGAGCGTAATTGGGGCTGGGCTTTAGCTCAGTTGGTGGAGCACTGTTCTGCAGTCTCTGAGGTCCCAAGTTCAATTCCCAGTACCACAAAATGGGAGAAGGACATGGCAATCCACTCCCAAGGCAATCCTCAAACAGTCAGCCATTGAAAACCCTATAAGGGTCACTATGAGTTGGACTCGACTCAACGGCATCTATCAACAACAACAAGAGCGTAATTATTTATGCAGTTAAGGCCAGCCAGCTGCAGTTGTGATTGGTACCTGAGGCCACAATGCCCACAACACCCCGCAGGAATGGTAGGCAGTGTTACCCACATCTGTCTCTCGCAGCTGGCCACACCTTCTCAGGGGCATCAGCATTCATCTGCCTTCCTCAAAGTCTCCAGCCCAGTCTGGGATTTGACTTTTTTTTTAGTCAATGAGAAGTTTCCATGAGGATTGAGGAATCTACAAGAATACTGAAAATTACCCCACAGGTCCAATTCAATAAACATCTACAAACCCTTGCCAATCACTGTGCCTGGTTCTGGACAAAAGAGAATAGGGCACCAATCCTACAATCATTGAGGAACTCATTCCCCTGCAAGTAAAAAGAGTGGGGCAAAAACAGAGAAATCCAAGATGCAGCAATAATGCACTGCAGACAAAGACAATTTGTCGGTAAACTGCCCTTAGCTGTAGAAAATCCAGGCTCCACAGTCTGCTCCCCTGGGAGATTATTACGTCCATTAGGAAACCTGAGGGTCAGGCAGGTCTCTGAGTGCCTCGGTGCAGGGCTCCCCAAAGACAAGGAAAGAAGGGTCCTCCCTCCCTGCCTCTGCCACACTTGGTGGGGGCTTCCTGTTCTGGCTGGCAGTTAGAGGATGGCAGCACTTCCGGGAGCTCTAAATAGACAGGACTATGCTGGCAAGGGTCACCCTCCCCCAGTGGCTGTTCCTCAGAAGAGAGGAGGATGTTCCTAGAATTCTGTAACAGAATCCCCCCCCACACACACACACACACCACACACTGCATTAGTCAGAGTCAGCTCAGGGAATGGGGTCATCTTGGTACCACGCAAACTTCCTCAGGGGTTGGGATGAGGTGCCACATGTGCCTCAAGGGACAAGGGAGGGCAGTGGACTAGGCGGGTGACCCCCACTCCCACTGTGGACCTGAAGGATGATCGCCTATGTAATGGCTTGTAGTTGTAGTTGTTGTTGTAGGTGCTACTGAGTCAGGTCTGACCCATGGCAACCCTCATGGGGTTTTCAATTGTTGATTGTTTCTGGATAACTTTGGGGGTGGGTCGCCACATCCTTCTCCCATTTTTGTGGTGCTGAGAATCAAACCCAGGTCCTCAGAGAGTGCAGAGCAGTGCTCTACCAACTGAGCTAAACCCCGGCCCTATTTAATGGCTAGATGGTTTAAATTCTAAACTATCAGAGAGACGTTACAGGGCATCACCTCAAAAGTTAGGAAGCTGTCAATGACTCGTTCCTACTTCCTCATATTTTGGAAATTTCTAGGCTAGCACCTCATTTCTCAGATATTTTTTAAAACTTATGTAATCAAGAAATTGAAGGGCTGGGGGTGTAGCTCAGCGGTTAAGCATTTGCTCAGTGAGTGTGAGGCCCTATCTAGAGTGGGTCCCTAGCAGGAAAGGAGGAGGAAAGGAAGGAAGGAAGGAAGGAAGGAAGGAAGGAAGGAAGGAAGGAAAAAATAATCATTTTAAGTAAGAAAAGCACTTGCAAATAGAAACTGGGATTATGTAAATGTAATCTTGTCTGCTTCTGGAGGAGTGTGGAGATTATTCCACAAAATTCAATTAACCAGTTCAATTAACTAATAATGATGTGTTGAATGTTCACTATGCGGTCAAATTGGCTTTTGAAAACTTGTGCATAAAGAAAAAGGTCATATTTACTGTCATTTCTTCCACATGGACAATTTGTAAAATTGTTGCCACACCATCAAACCAGATGTTTCCTGCATCCCTGCTATGTGCCAGGCATGTTTCTAGAATGACTACCAATCTGGAAAAGACATTGCAGTATGGGTAAATACAAAGGATTAAAATGCATTGGCCTCTATGAATGAGTTAGTATCAGCAGTGGTCAAGTTATCTGAGGTTCAGGTTAGGACACAGTTATAAACACCTACGATTTCTGACACCAACAATGCTTGATAACTGGGAATTGAAAAAGAAGAGGGGCCAGGTGGCTCTGGAGACTTACCTTAGATTTGGGGCAATATCGTATCATTCACTGAACAGTCACAGTCTCTTCTATGCAACTAACTTGCTACGCTGAGCACAACTCCGTTCCTGAATTCAAAGGACCAGAACTTGGAATGAAGACTCAAAGATTTAGTGGTCTAGTGGTCAATTGTTTTTTAAGCCTTCATTAAATCCAGTCATGCCTGCAGCCATAGCCCTGTGGCATCTGATCCCATCAGATCTCAGAAGCTAAGCAGGGTAGGACCTGCTTGGGCCTTGGATGAGAGATGGCCTGGGAACACCAGGTGCTGTAGGCTTGGGAGAAGGACCCAGAAACCCACTCCCAAAAAACAGCCATTGAAAACCCTATGAATAGCAGAGAAGCACTGACAATAGTGTTTCACCTGTTGTAGATAAGGTCGTTATGAGTCAGACACCGACTTGAGGGCACCTAACAACAACACAACCAGCCATATCCATGAGAGCCAGGTGTTAATCTTCTGCCTAGGTCTCCTGTCCCTATTCTTCTCACGGTCAGCAGCCTGGGTCCAGATATCAGGCAGAGGAGATCCAGGAGATGACGTCCCTGCTGAGGGAGCCAGCATGAACACTGAGGGGGAGAAAGCATGGACTCTGGGTGATAAGGAGGGTAGGTTCATTGACTGCAACAATGCTCACATCAGTGGTGGGGGTGTTGGTAACATGGGAGGGTTGATAACATGGGAGAGTGTGTGTGTACATGTGGGTGTGCATGCATGGATAGGGGTCATATAGGAACTGTGTCCTTTCTTTTCAACTTTTCTGTGAACCTAATGAAGAAAGTTCATTAATTTAAAAGAAAATAACAGATTTCCCAATGTCCTGTGGACTAGCGTAAGGGGTAGAACTAACCAGAACTTTTAACGTATAGACAGGCACACACTGGAAGGAGACATCTCCCAGAGGAGGTTGGCCGAGGGACAGAGAGAGGGCCTTAAAACAGCACTAAGATCTAATTTTCTCCTTCTGCATTTACTGGAACCATCACAACCTGCTGCAAGGGCTCTTTGCGCTCATAAAACAAGCATTCATTTGGTCCCTTGTTCATTGGTTGGCAAATTGTTTCTGAGGAGCTGCAAGCTACCAGAACTCCTGCTGACACGGGGACGGTTGAAGCAAGGCCCCACCTTAGGCAGGTGCATTTTAGTGAGCAGAGACCAGCGAAGCCACACGTAAGCAATACCTGAGAGGCCTAGAAACACGGTGGCAAAAGTAACACGTGGAGCCCGCATGTGAAGATGGGAATGAGCGGCAGAGGAGGCAGAAGATCAAACTGCCTGGTGCTGCCCTCAGCTTGCAGGCTCACTAAGGAGAAAGTCCAGTGTGGGGTGCCAAACACTGCTCCCACCATACATGAAGCTTCTCTTTAAATACTTCCAATAATCCTATGGGAGAAGGACCTGGCAACCCACTCCCAAAGAACAATCAGCCATCGAAAACCCTATGAATAGCGGAGAAGCACTAACAATACTGTTTCACCTGTAGTACATAGGGTTGCTATGAGTTGGACACCGACTTAACAGCACCTAACAACAACAACAATAATCCTATACCATAGGTAACATCATCTCCTCACTTCATGGATACGAACTCAAGGCATGGTGAGCAAAGCATGCATCACCAATTTTCTTATAATTAACAGAGGTAAGAGTTGAATTTAGGCACTTCACCCCCCATCACCCAGCCACCCATGGGTCGGCAGGGGATCAGTTTCTCCTCTGAGCCATCAGCCTCATTCATCTTTTTCCTATGGCTGGCAACTCCACGATTCCCGCCAGTTACAATATCTTCTATAATGATGTTGGATCACAAGGGGCCTGCTACTGGAGAAGCATTAGCAGTAGGGTGTAAGTACCAAATATCAGCAAACCAAGGGAAGAGGGCAGGTAGGCTAAGAGTTATGGTGGCTTATACAAGGCAATCCTGCTGGAGAAAGAGGTCCTGAGTCCTTTTTCAATTCCTGAAGCTTTATGTCTGATTATCACAGAAGTAGTCATGTTCTCCCATGTGGCAAAACTATATAAGAAAGCAGTTGAACTCTACAGATACACCAGAACAGAAAGGATGATGGAGACATAGTGGCAGACCTTGTCTTGCAAATGTTCCTCTTTTGGTGAGTCCCTACTCCACGTGGCAGATCCAGCCAAGAGCAGTATGTCCCTGAAGACTCAGTCAGATCATGAGTACCACAGAGAGGCATACGTAGGCAGAGAAATCATGATTCGAAAGTAGAAAGCTGATCACTTGAAGTGACTTGGCATTGCATAATAGGGAATAATTGGACTAGACTCTTTTCTATATTCATCTTTTATTCACACTCCCTAATTCTCTGCAGGATGAACATTCCCAAGTTTCTTTGTGGACAGAAACTTCAGCATTCAAAGCACTGAATGGCAAATTCTCTGCCACCCATGAGATAAATGTCTACCTGACCCAAGAAGCTGGTTTTTCATTACCTTGCCACTCGCTTTCCAGCTTCTCAGTTTAAGATGGAACTAGGAAAGGAGGTTTGAGAGTAAAAGAAAGAGAAAGATCTTTTGACAAAAATGGTTAAATGAGTGCACTATTTCATACATAGATTTCTGATGCTGTTTCTGATTACCTGAAACTGGAGATGGTACTTGTTCTTCTGGCATCTCCACTTTGAGAAGCACCTGCCAAATTGGCTTTGGCTTTGGGAAGCATGTGTTTGAGGAGTATCTTGAATTAAATATCAGAAAAATCCAGCAGAGCTTTTAGCAATCTGCATGGATAGAAAATTGGATTCATAGCTGCCAAAAAGTCCAAAAACTGCAAGGCCACAGTCCTGAAGAGAAAGAAAGCAGGAGGACGGGAACGCTGCCCTCTAATTTTGCTCTCAAAGCCCCACCAGTTCCTTAAGCTGCAGAGGGGGAGCTGAACACATCAGATCAGAAAGCAGCTGAAAAGCTGAGCAAGGATCAAGGCATTCACAAGGTTGCTAAGGAGGCAAAGCCTGCATCTGTACTACTGTGGCGTCCGATCCTGTCAGATCTCAAGCTAAACAGGGTCGGGCCTGCTTAGTACTTGGATGGGAGACCACCTGGGAATACCAAGTGCTGTAGGTTTGGGAGAAGGAGCCGGCAACCCACTCCCAAAAAATAAGCAGCCATCAAAAACCCTATGAATAGCAGAGAAGCACAATAGTGTTTCATCTGTTATATGCAGGGTCGCAATGAGTTGGGCACTGAATCAAGGGCACGTAACAACAACAACAAGGAGGCAAACACTTGACATAAAAGATAGCTGATTCTAAGTAAGTGCATCTAATGATGTAGACTTAAATATTCATAAAGTAAAATTGAGATTTAAAAAGAGGTTTAGACAACTGTGGATAGAAGGAGAATCTTGAGGATCCTTTTTTGATAAAGTAAATGAGTGTCCCTACCACGGGGCAGCTGCTGTGAGACTCAAGGCCAGGTCTATCTGACCCCAGAGCCTGCACCTTAATTGTCCTGAGCATCCTTTGCCAAATTTGCAACATCCTCAACTCCTTACCCTGAATAGTCTGCAAACTTGGATTTTCTCTGCTTAATTTTTATGTTGTGTTTTTGAAATCACTTTCAACATGTGTTTCATCTCCACCTCACAAATACCATCTACAATGCTTCCTGTACCCCAATGGGTATTCAATGGCTATCTGGTTAATGAACATCATTAAATGGACTCTTGAGGCCGGGCATGGTGGTACACACTTATAATCCCAGAGACTTGGGAGGCAGAGACAGAAGGATCACAAATTTGAGGCCAGAGGTAACTTGTGTCACTTAGACTAGACTCAAAAAATTTTTAAAAAAGGGAGGGGGTGCTGGGGAGCAGCCTGGTGGTAGAGCATTTGCAAAGTGTGTGGGAGGCCTTGGGTTCAGCTCCCAAGTACTAAAGAAAAATAAATCTTCTCTCATGAAAGTAATTTGTGAGAGGAATATCAGTGTTATTTTGTGATCTTTGGCAATTCAGGCATGTGACCTTTGGTGATAATTCTCAGCCTTATTTTACAGTGAGTGGAAAGATAGTAGATACAACTTTTTTATACTATAGTTAGTGCAGATACTTTGACTACTTTGTGCTCACTTCCCTTATGCATCCTAATATGCATCCCTCTGATTTAAATGGCTCTCTCTTATTTTTGTCTATTATTCATTGTTGTCTACAGCCATACCATTTTGGCATCCGATCTCATCTGATCTCAAAAGCTAAGCAGGGTTTGGTCTATTTAGTACTTGGATGGGAGACCACCTGGGAATACCGAGTGCTATAGGCTTGGGAGAAGCACCCAGCAGCCCTCTCCTGAAAACAATCAGCCATTGAAAACCCTATGAATAGCAGAAAAGTATGGGCATGGCACAGAGTGATGCAGTGTTCTGTTCTTTTATACATAGGG
This sequence comes from Pedetes capensis, assembly GCA_007922755.1. Classification (NCBI taxonomy): domain Eukaryota; kingdom Metazoa; phylum Chordata; class Mammalia; order Rodentia; family Pedetidae; genus Pedetes; species Pedetes capensis. Next base: position 32,871 of record VMDO01021011.1, read on the forward strand.
TCAGGATGAGTTGGGCCCAACTCGAGAGCACTTAACAACAACATTGCTAAGTATATTTTAAATGACACATTGCGTTCAAATAGAAGAAAGAAAAATCATTACTCTTAAAGCTAATTCTCCTGGGATTACTGTTTGTCAGTAAGCACTATGGGCTATAACTGTAGCATGTTAGTTAAGGTCAATAAGCTAGAGTGTTGGTATTCTTTTCATTCACATATTTAATCAACAGAGAAATTGCTCACTAAATAACTTATGGAATTAGCTCCTTTAATTCAGAGTGTTGTGGATTTGGAAAAAGACAATGAGTCACAGAATATCTATTTTGGCCAATGGTTCCTCTAATGCATGTTAGCTGAATACCAACTCTATGTAATGTATGGATACATAATTCAAAAATATGTAACTTTACAATCAATCTATAACGCTTCATGATAGGGCAAGGCTGTGAAATATGTGGTCATTTTCACTCAAATTTAGAAAACCCAAAGCTGTACTTAAGTGTCTACAGTGTCCTATTAAGAGTTGATGATCGCTTGCCATTATTAAATTCTGAAACTCTTTCATAGAAGGTAATGGACACCCAATTTTAAGAAAGGCAACTATTTTCTCAAAAATGGAAGTGATTTACAGCATCAGCAATATATGGGCACAGAAAAAGATTGTTTTTTCTCATTCTGTTGAGGAGAGGAAACATGAGAACGTAAGAAATAACTCATATTGCCAATTTTTTGTTAACCTGATACAAAGGTTTATTCACACTATCTTTCATTGACTTTACACTAAAGAAAATTCTGAGGAAGAATCAGATTTAGGGATTGTATAAATTAGTATATTATATTTGCATTTTTCCCCATAAACATTTCTAGAATTCTATAGCCAATGATTTCATTTCAACGGGATATTCAAATTGGTTGATTACTTAAAAAAAATTTCTGTCTCAATATTATGAGAACAAATAGAATATATGAAGACTTCAATGACAAGATCTGATACAAGGCAGTACCCCGTGATATCTTAAAAGATAAAACCATCAGGTGTTAAGGCTGAAGAGCACGTATATTTAGAAAGTATAGAGGATAAAATTTTCCAGCAATGTTGTTGTTAGGTGCCCTCGAGTCACATCCAACTCACAACCACCGTATGTACAACAGAAGGGAACACTCCCCGACACTGTGCCATGCCCAGCATTACATCAGTGCTTCTCTGCTACTCCTAGGCTTTCAATGGCTAATTATTTCAGAAATGTTTCAGGAGTGGTCTTCTAGGTCCTTGTCCCATTTTTGCAGTGCTGAACCCAGGGCCTCAGAGAGTACAGAGCAGCGCTCTACCAAGAAAGCTAAACCCCAGCTCTCTAGAAGTGCAGCAATTATAATATTAATGAGCTATCACTAGCTAAGTAGGTAAAATAGGCCACAATCATTGCTTGGATGCATACATTCAACATTTAATCCTTTACCAACTCCATGAGACAGACAAATTATAACCCATTCTGTGAACGAGAAAATAGCCTCACTGCGGCTACCCCTGGCTCAAAGCAACACAGCGGTGAGGTGGAGCTGGGATATAAATCTGGCTTTGGCTTTACCCAAAGCACTACTCTAGTAGTCATCCTCCCTTGCTTTCTTAAAGCTTCTGCAGAAACAGCACCTTTTCTGGAATCTCCCTTGGGAATGCTCAGTGCAACATGGCCGTCCTCCTGCCAGGAGGCTGCTCACAGCCCTTACCTGCTTTTCCACAGCACTGAACACATCACGTTTGCTTATCATCTGCCTCACAACAGGGAATGGGAGGTGGTATTGGTTCTCTCCTCTGCTGTGTCCCCAGTGACCAGGACAGAGCCCTGCCCCTGCTAGGCCCTGCCAGCATACTGCTGAGTGAAAGGAGAGGGGTGAATGAACGAATTCTAGATATTTCACACCAATTCTATGTTTCCAAATCATCTCCAGGAAGTCTGTACAGGTCTGGAGGTTAAAACTACACAATACCTTCCCGGCAGCTGTGTTCACAGCAGCTGAAACATGGAAACAACCCAACTATCCATCTGCTGATGAATGGTTAAACAGCATGTGGTATATCCTGACTGCTGACTATTATTCAATAACAAAAAAATGAAACTCTAATGTTGTTGTTAGGTGAAGCTCTGATGCATGCCATAAAATGGACAAACCACGAAAACCTGCTAAGTAAAGGAAGACAGTCACTCAAGGTCACATAATGTGACAGTGCATTTATACTAAGTGTCTGTTGTTGTTGTTGTTAGGTGCCGTCGAGTCGAGTCCGACTCATAGCGACCCTATGCACAGTAGATCGAAACACTTGCCTATTCTGTGCCAGGCAAATGATCTTATTTATGTTTAAGCCCATTGTTGCAGACACTGTGTCAATCCATCTGGTGGAGGGTTTTCCTCTTTTGCATTGACCTGCCACTCTCCCAAACATCATGTCCTTCTCCAGGGATTGCTCTCTCCTGACTACATGTCTGAAATATGTAAGATGCAGTTTGGCCATTCTTGCTTCCAAGGAGCACTCTGGTTGTACTTCTTCCAGGACAGATTTGTTGGTTCTTTTGGCAGTCCATGGTATATTCAATAGACGTCTCCAGCACCACAATTCAAAAGCATCAATTATTTTTCTGTCTCTCTTGTTCAATGTCCAGCTTTCACAACCATATGATGCCACTGAAAATACCATGGCATGAGTCAGATTCACCTTTGTCTGCAATGTGACATCTTTGCTTTTCAATACTCTAAAGAGATCTTTTGCCACAGCTTTTCCTAGAGCAAAGCATCTTTTGATTTCTTGACTGCTGCTTCCATGGGAGTTGATTATAGAGCCAAGCAAAGCAAAATCTTGGACAACCTCAATCTTTTCTCCATTTATTGTGAAGTTGCGTGCTGACCCAGTCATAAGGATTTTTGTTTTGTTGATGTTTAGTCGTAACCCATATTGAAGGCTATGATCTTTAGTCTTCATCAGTAAATGTTTTAAATCCTCTTCACTTTCAGCAAGCAGAGTTGTGCCATCTGCATAACTCAGGTTGTTAATGAGTCTTCCTCCAATCTTGATGCCGCGTTCTTTCTCATAAAGTCCAGCTTCTTGGATTATTTGCACAGCCTATAAATTGAAGAGATAGGGTGAAAGTATACAGCCCTGACACACACCTTTCTCAACTTTAAACCACTAAGTATTTCCTTGTTCTATTCGAACAACTGCCTCCTGGTTCATGTACAGATTTCTCATGAGCACAATTAGGTGTTCTGGTATTCCCATTTTCCGAAGTGTTATCCATAATTTGTTATGATCCACACAATCAAATGCTTTTGAGTAGTCAATAAAACATAGATAGACATCTTTTTGATATTCTCTGCTTTCAGCTAATATCCACC